>JAIZAY010001239.1:0-18240 GCA_029531755.1 Holothuria leucospilota
ACCTATTATATGTACGGTGATTCAGCATCTCTGGTGAGCAGTCACATCTTCTCCAATCTGATCTGTTAAAATCTCTCAACGAATACTGTTTAAAGCCTCACAGTTGTACGTGTGCCCATCACGGTGTACCATCCTTTGGGTTGCTTCCCTCCAATAGATGGAGTCAAAGCTTATCATGACGGACACTGTTGGCACCTCTATAGGAGATCATCACCTAACCTTCACAAAGTTACATGTGACAAAACAAAAAATGATCAAGCCCTACTGCATTTTTAAACTAGTTGCTGTAGCAACAGTACCTGTCCTCACTGAATACAAAGTATGGCCAAAGCATATATGTTAACACAAACAATGCACAAACACAGACTTAATCACTTTTATAGTCCCTAACTTTATGATAAACCAGGAACGTGTGTCAATTAAGCTTTATTGGAATAAGTTTTCCCCGGCAATATTTTAAGTTTCTTAGGCGTATTGTTTTTTATTTTTAAACATTTTAAGCTTTGGACTGTTGATGTGTACACACGCGTAACATACAGTATTGTATATACACATCAATACGTTCGATGTGCAATATTGAGGTAAAGGTTAAACTGGGAACATTATAAAGTCACGTGAAGAACCTCTATAAGGGTGTCAATATTTCAGGTCCAAAACTGCCAAAGAATCCTTCAAACAAACTTTATCTCAACTTAACTTTAAGCTAAGCAAATATCACTAAGATGATGTCAACAAGTGTACAAGCTATCAGCTACAGTATATGGTTTGAAAAGAACATGTACATCAAAGCAAAACATTGTCTGAATGAATTAAGATCAATTTAGGTTTTCATCAAGTACTTGTACATTTCTATACATCTTTTAATAAATAAAGAATGTTGATAGCTATTCTTCTACTGTAATTTCTTTTTACATCAATGGTACTGTTTGCAGTTTATGCCCTGGATATATTTTGGAAAAGGCTAACTTAAAACTTTTTTGCTAGTACTGCAAGATAAAGAAAGCCTTCACAGGTAATGACACTAATTTTCTTTTACAATTTCCCTTATCAAAATGATACGCTTGTACCGACCTTTCAATTGACATGCAATGCCTGTAAAGCCAATAGGGCAAACACAAATGCCTCGTCTACAGAAGCCATTATTCAGACAAGGGTGTAAGCATGGTTTACCGTGGAGAAAAAAAACTTGATCTTAAATGATGACAATTTTTCCAATACATTCAATCAAAAGGTTAGGTGACTGGTGACAGCTTGCCATACAAATTCAGGACGTGATTTTGCAGCACTGCAAAATCACTAAAAAAAAAAAAAAAAATGTAAAATCAGTTACTTGTGTAGCGACCGAGTGGGGTCGCTGTTGTGTTTTAGCTTCGTGGCTATTACTTTTTCATCCTACGAGCCAGCCACAGGAGTTTAGTGTTGATGGTGACGTGGATTTGTGTGTTTAATACATAGGTGTCTACTTACCTCTATTATTCTGTTTTTTCTACCGCAGGGGGACGTTGGCGGGCGACGCCAGGTGACAGCTGCATGCAGTCCAACATAATTTCTCTTGTTTTGCTAATAAGTTCTCTTGTTTTGTTTAATAAGGTTCTAGCGGGAAGCGGGCGTTGGCTCTCGAGAAATAATCAATCGCTCCCTTGGTGTGTTTGTGTTAAGGAAATGTGTGTGTATCGTTGTAAAGTCCGTGTGGGGAGGGACCTCAGGCGGCCACGACGGCGTGGACTCGAGTACTTTGTAAGTATTTTAAGTTTAATTCTGTGTACAGTTTGGAGCGGAGTCCGGCTTTGGGCTCTGGCTCGGGAGCTGGGATCCCCACCCCCCCTTTTGCCCTGCGAATAGGAAGGTGAGCGGTGATTTTTAGTTCATTTTGTAATTGGGTTAATTTTTTAAAGGTGTGTCCCCAAAAGGGAGGGTGGGCCCCTGTTTTCTTAAGAAGTAGTCTAGGGGCGTAGTGTGTTATTTTTTAGCGTCTCGTGTCTGTGTCCGGACCCGTTATAGTGCGAGTCACGTCGGCCCCCCCCCCCCCCTGGTTCCCCACGGCAGGTTAGTTAAATTGGATATTACTACTCAGTTATAGAAATATCATTTACGTATCGCAATGTTATGTTTCAGTTTATAGATGGTTATTTATCTAGTAGATAATTATTGCTCTGAGAGAGCTTAAGCCTTTTATTTACAGGAGAATTCATTTAGTGTGCTCTAAGAGAGCTGGAATTGGTTTAAATAGTGGCTTATTTGCAAACTTGAAAGAATGTGTAATTGCCTTTATTTGCCATCATCATGATGTAGCCAGTCCCTCCCCCACTGTATGCCGACTCGGGTGACCTCCGTGCCCGAGTTACCCCCGCCCCGTGAGCCGGCCCGGGACCCTACCTTCTTATTGGGGCGCTACAGAATTTTGGTGTCAGAAGTGGAGATTTTTAGGTATTTTCCACCTTTTTTGATAGGTAAAAAAGAACGGCACTGGGTTGTGAAGCAACTTTTAAAGTGTGTATGAGGTCAGTTTGTGCAAATTTCGTGACTTTGTATCTTTTCTTTATAGTAGTCTCTTTTTTAGTACACTGATATACTGGAGTTAGGTATTCTTTGGACTGGCATGGCGGCTCGTCGATGACGACAGCGGTACATCTTGCTTGCGGAGAGTGTGTGCTTGCTGCTGTATATTGAAGCTTGGAGAGGCAGTCGTGAGGTAAGCCAAGCAAAATTTACATAGACTTACAAATCAATATTTTCGTACCCCTTCTGAGGCATGGTCGTAGTCAAAATTCCCGTAAAAGAACAGGGCACTGAACTGCGTTACTGACGAATTTAAATGTAAGGACGCCAGTTATATGCCAGATATTTACACTGGAGAGACTAAATGGAGATAATATATTGTTCATTTGTAGCATGTGCGGACGTAAACTGCTTGGTCTGATTCAGAAAAGTTAAGGTTTTGAGGCACGGTAGTGGATATGCTCAGATGTGTACATGGGTATATCTGCTGAAGAGAAGTCAAGCTTTTTGTCTGTTGTGACGTGCATTATCAGAAATTTTTGACTGAAGCCCTGGTAACT
Organism: Holothuria leucospilota; assembly: GCA_029531755.1. NCBI lineage: Eukaryota > Metazoa > Echinodermata > Holothuroidea > Aspidochirotida > Holothuriidae > Holothuria > Holothuria leucospilota. The sequence goes on from JAIZAY010001239.1 coordinate 3,060, forward strand.
AGTAAGAAGGAAAACTGCGGTCTCGGTACGTTTAAGGGGAGTCTGTGGCCTTCCATGTGTTCCTCGATACATAAGGAAGTTTAGAGGTTTACCCAGGGTTTAGTACAGAGGCCCAGACGAGGTTAGGCATTAGTTGTTTTGTTAGGGGCCTTACGAGACAGGGATATAAGATAGGCAGTTAGGAGGGAACGGCAAAAAACCATTAAAGTAAGGCATTAAAACCTGGCAATAGAATTTGAGGCTGTATATCAGCGTGAGGGGGTTTTAAGAGCTAGAAGGTACGCCCACGTTGTGTCTCCCCCAGTGACTTCACAAAGTATATTCCTCTCAACGCATTGATAGACTCGAGCCCAGGTGGAACAAATTGTTGGAGGAGAAATGCGCTAGGTTGGACTGAATGTTGAACCAAGCTGGTGGAACCACAGGTTCACCACCCTCTGGGGGATAGGCCATACAGTGTTGGAATTGTGGTCAGGGGTCACATTAGGCGTTTCTGCCCTTCAGGCTGGTCCGGAGCAGGGAAACTAAGGTCGGTTGGGACAAAAGGCGCCTCTTGACGGGTGTAGTGAAAGCCCTGCAGGAATGATGGAGCATGTTTTCGGCGGCCTGCATTGGCGACATGCCTATATATATTGAGACATTATAATTTATGGTAAAACATTTGACGAAACACATCACACGATTAGAGGAGGTGTTTACTCGATTAAGAGAAGCAGGTCTGAAGCTTAAACCAATCGAAATGGAGTTATGTAAGAAAGAGGTTAAGTACTTAGGGTCACATAGTGTCAGAAGGGGTCGTTAGTACTGACCCCGACAAGTGATGTCAGTAATTGGCCGTCACGCCTTGTAATCTAGCAGTGTACCGTCGTTTTTCTTCCGTAAATGTCCCAAGTTGAGGAAATTGCTAGGTCCCCTGCATGATGCCGTACGAAGGAAGGGACGTAAGTGTGTTTGGACGAAAGACTGTGAGGTAATGTCAGCTTCTGAAGTCTAAATTGATACTGCCCGGTTTTGGTTATCCAATTATGAGTACCGTGTTAATTTGGGTACACGGACGCTAGCGTATAAGGCAATAGAGCAGTGTTGTCTAGTCAGAAGTTAATGATGGGGAGCACCCAATTGCCGTATGCTAGTTGCATACATTAGAAGTGAATAGTTGAGGTAAAGGTACCAGTTAACTCGAAAGGAATACTGCAGTTGTTACATTATTAAATGATACGTCGTCCCTATCCGATATGGTCGAAAGTTTATTTTGCAAACCGACCCACGGCTAACTGCGGTGGTTGGTGATGAATTTTCGGCTCCTGAGGGACAGGAGCTGCGATGGTTAGAGTGCGATGTGCATAGAGTTTGAATTACAGACTAGGCCGGGGAGAGTGGCATGCTAATGCGGCAGCTTGTCCAGGCTGACAACCCTACCACAGGTACTCTGTTGCAAAGTCTACGCCAGAAGAGGAATTACAGTTTTGCAATGTAGTCACAGAGAGTAACTGGGTAGAGGGTTGTAGCAAGGAACAACTAAGGACATACAATTAGAGGATAGTAATATGCTTTTTTCCTAGAAAGAAAGGAAAAAGGACATCCCCGCATCCACGGCGAGAAGGAAGTCAGTGGGTGGACAGGGCCGCAAAAGTTACTGGTCACAATGGGACTGCTATATGTAAGAGACGGTATTTTGTACAGGCGCTGGGGTCTCTGACACCGGTACTCAGGGACAGGAATTTAATCGTAGTACCCAGAAGATCTAGAAACGACGATTGTAGAGTAGCATAATTCAAGCTACTGCTGGGCATTTAGGTCAGAAGAAAACCCTGGGCTAAAGTACTGAGCTCGGCTATTATTGGTTCGGCATGAAGAAAGGGAATGTCGGAAAATTGTGTCGTAGTGTGAATTATGTGCACGAAGAAAGCCGCCCAATCCTGCAGGCTAGGGGCACAGATGAAATGTTGTAAAAAGTCAGTGAAACCCCTGCACAGGTCGCATTGATATTTGGGTCCTTAGCCAAGAGTTATAGTGGTAATAAGTTCATTGTGTGATTGCTGCTATTTACTCGTTGGATGAGCTATTCCTATACCTAACAGGAAGCTGCCATGTAGCCTCGTTGTAGTGGGAGCAATTTATAGTCAAATTGGTACTCCACATGTTATTCATACGACCAGAGGTGCAAATTAGAGTCCACCTGCAGCATTAAGGAAGTATGCCAAATGTTAGGCTATCGTAAAAAGACCCGTAATGACTCTTATAGGCGCAGTCCGACGGCTCTTGGTAGAGGATGATTTAATGTACCTTGTGCAAATGCTCCTCAGTGTCTAGTGTACATGAACACATAAAAGATTGCGGGACGACACACATTCCTTTTTTCTAATGGCGTATCGTTTCTAGTCCCAGGAAACCAAACAGGATATCACAAATCTGTGATGCTGGGGTGAGAGGTTGCACTTCAGGTGGAACTGATGTTGGCGTCCTTCCGGTTTCACTGCGGTTGAAGAATCAGCAATAAAATCTCGGAGTTACGTCGCCCAATTTGCAGAAACGGTGCGAGAGGCCTTTGAACTGCCCGAAAACACACGAGCCCTGGCCAGCAACGGAGAAAAGAAATACGATGCAAGGGATTTCAAAAAGGCAAAAACCCATTCTCGGTAAAACGTAAGGCATGTTATGCTGTTCACGCAAAAGTAAAAGGCAGTCCCCAAAAACTTCAAAATGGACTGGTCCTTTCCTCAAACGCCACAAATTGTCAGGATGCCTATCCAGGTTAACAAAAATTGGACTGAAAGTTGAAAAGTTGTGCCCCATTGATCATTTGAAACTTACAGCCGCTGAACAAGTTACGATAGGAACGGACGGGTAGGTGCGACAAACTCCTAATGCAGAACCCGATTGAAAGACAATGTTCCTTACTGCCGGTACGAAACGGAGGAGTGTGAAATAGGGCAGGAAAGTATAGAAGAAATGAGTTGACAGAAAACTGATCGTACCAGGGAGCGAGTCACTACAAGAACTTATCGGAGACGGCGGCCCATCTGATGGATGAAGGATTATGACAATACTAGCGTGGCAGGCCACCTAGCTTTATTGGCTTTTGGGCTGGGAACTGCAGAGGTGACGTAGTAAAGAAAGGAACTAGCCCAATTAGAGCTGACAGCGAAAACTGAGTAAAACGGATGACCCGTGTTTTTTGGGAAACTTGAGAGTGGATTGATCTGAACTCATGAGCAAGAGTGACAACGTGATCGCGCCGGAGATCCTGGTTTGCTCACCTGATGGTTGCATATCGTGTGAACTTTTGGACAGAATGTGATGAAGCTGTTTTTTATGGTTATGTTGGACGTCTGAGGGCGGCATCCGTATCATGGGGAAGGGGTGGTGTAAGCTTGACGAGGTGGGGTCGCTGTGGTGTTTAGCCTTTGTGGCTATACTTTTCATCTTAGACGAGCCAGCCACAGAGAAAAAGTTTTATTGTTAAGGTGACGTGGCTTTGTGTGTCTTACTTACCTTGTGTGATACTTACCTCTATTATTCTGTTTTCTTCTCCGCAGGCCGGGACGATTGGCGCGACGCCAGGACAGCTGCATGCCAGCAACAATAATTTCTCTTGTTTGCTAATAAGTTTTCTTGTGTTGTACTAAGGTCTGCGGGAGCGGGCGTTGGCTCTCGAGAAACTAATTCGCACACGCGCCTTGGTCGTGTGTGGTGGTGTAAGAATGTGTGTGTGTCTCAGTTGTAAGTCCGTGGTGAGACCTCAGGAGGGGCCGACGGCGTGAGCGGAGTACTGTGTAAGTTCTTTTTAAGTATTATTCTGTGTACAGTTTGAGAGGGTCAAGGGGCTTTGGGTGTTCTGGCTCTGGGCGCTGGGATGTCCCCGTGTCCCCCCTTTTTCACCTGCGATATTGGAAGTGAGGGTGATGCTTAGTCCTTTTGTAATGGGGTTTATTTTTAAGTGTGTCCCAAAGAGGGAGTGTGTGGGCCCCTGTTTTCTTAAGAATTAGTCAATAGGGGCTAGTGGTAATAGAGAGTACATACGTGTCTGTGTCCGGCCACCTTAGACTACTTCTTAGGAAAAACAGGGGTCGCCACCCTCCCTTTTGGTGGACACACCTTAAAAAATTACCACATTACAAAATGAACTAGAAAATCACCCTCACTTCCTAATATCGCAGAGGAGAAAAGGAGGGGGGGGAAATCCCAAGCGTCCCGAGCCAGAAGACCCAAAGCCCCGACCTGCTCCAAACTGTACACAGAATAACAACTTAAAAAATATATCTTACAAAAGTACTCGAGTCACGGCTCGTCGGCCCCCTGAGGTCTCCCCCACGGACATACAACGAAGACACCCATTACTTAACACAAAACGACCAAGGAGCGAGTGATTATTTCTCGAGAGCCAACGGCACCGCTCGCTAGACCTTATTAAACAAAACAAGAGAAAGCTTAATGAAGCAAAACAAGAGGAACTTATGTTGATGGCATGCAGATGTCCTGGCGTCGCGCCAACGTCCGGCTGCAGGGCGAAGAAAACTCAGAATAATTAGAGGTAAGTATCAACACAAGGTAAGTAAGACAACAAAGCCACGTCACCTTAACACTAAAATCTGTGGATGGCCTCGTCGGATGAAAAAGTAATGCCACAAAGCAAAAACACAACAGCGAACCCACTCGTCCTACACCACCCCCTTCCCAATGAATAGGATGCGCTCGACTGGTCCAAAATAACACAATAAAAAACAGCTTACGCTACATTACACCATTGTACCAAAAAAGTTCACACCGATAGCAACATCAGTGAAGCAAACCAGGATCTCCGCGTGCCGATCACAGTTGTCAATGCTTGCTCAATGCCGTTCAGATCAATCCTATTTCACAAGAGTTTCACCAAAAACACGGTCCTCCGTTATTAACTCAAGTTTCGCTCGTCACGCTCTAAGACGATAGTTCTTTCCTTTCATCTCCGTTCACCTCTTGAGTCCACAGCCAAAAGCAATAAAAAGCTAGGTGGCGGCACGCTAGAATTGTACCATATCTTGTCATCCACAGAGGGGGCCGCCGTCTCGATAAATCTTGGTCGTTGACTGCCTCCCGACGGTACTATGTCAGTAACCATGGTCTGATTACTTTCACACGTGCCTAAATTTCAAAAATCCCGTTTCGTACCGGGTTCATATAAGGCACATGTTTGAATAGGTAGACAGGGAAGTTATGTCGCCAACCTCCGTACTTATTCTATAACTTGCTCAGGGGACGGGTATAAGTTGTAAATGATCAATGTGCATATAAAAACTTTCAACTGTTCCCAGTCCAGTAAAATTGGAAACATTGGCATAGGCAGTCTGAAAATTTGAGCGTTATGAGGAAAGGACCAGCCATTTGAAGTTTTGGGGGAACCTGCCTTAGTACTGATGTACGTGAACACAAGTAAACCACTACCACGTTATACGTTTAACCGAGAATAGGGTTGCGAGACTTTTGTAAAATCCTTGCATCGTAATTTACCATTTTCTTGCCGTTGTGGTGCCAGCGCTCGTGTTGTGTTGCTGGGCACAATTCTCAAAATGCCTCTTCTGTGGACACATGCGTTTCTGCACAAATGGGCGATGGTACATCCAAGAGGATGTTACTGATTCTTCAACCGCAGTAACCGGGAAGGACCCACCATCAAGTTCCCACGGGGAAGGCGAAAACTCTAGCTATCACCCCGCATATTACAGCAGACTGGTGAGTATACTGTTGTTTCCTGGGGACTAGAACGAACGCCATTAGAACAAAAGGAATGTGTTAGTCCCCAATCTTTTTGAGTTTTCAGGTACATTAGACTAGAGAGCATTGCAAAGGTTACGATTAAATCTCTCTGCCGTCGTGGACTGCGGCTTAAGCAGTTCGTACGGGTTTTCGAAATAACCTACAATTTGCATAACTCTTAAAAAGGTTGACTCAAAAATTTGCACCTTGGTCGGTATGAATAACATGTGGAGACAAATTTGACTATTGAAAATTGACTCCACTAACAACCAGAGGCTACACAGTGGCAGCTCCTGATTAAGTATAGGATAGCCTCAGTCACAACGAGTAAAAAATAGTCAGCAATACAACAACAATGAACTTAGGAACCACTCTTACGTCTGTGTGGCAAAATGGACCTAAAATAATCATAGTCGACGCACTAGTTGTGCACTGGGTTCACACTGGCTTTACAACTTTTCAGTCTGTGCAACCTAGCTGAGGTTGGGCGGCTTTCTTCGGACACATAATTTCACACCTACGACACCAATTCGAAATTCCTTGTCATGCCGAAACCAATAATTACCGAGCCAGTACATTTAGCAGGGTTTTTTCTGACCCAAAATGCACAGCAGTAGCGAATTATGCAACTCGTAGATTCGTCTTTTCTTAAGAAACTCTGAGAACTAACGATTAAATCTCTGTCCCTGAAGTACCGGTGTCACAGATAACCACAAGCGACACTCTCTGATACAAAATACCGTCTCTACACAAATAGCCAAAGTTGCCCATTGTGCCCAGTAGAAGCTTTTTTGCGGGCCTGTCCACAACCCACTACTTCCTCTCGCCGGGGGCGGGGGATGTCAATTGTGTTCCTTTCTTTCTAGGAAAAAAAAGCAATATATATATCCTCTAATTAGGTATGTCCTTAGTTGTCCCCTGCTTACAAACCGGCTACCAGTTACTCTCTGTGATACATTGTGCAAAACTGGTAATTCCTTCATTCTGGCTGACTGGCAGACAGAAGTTACCTGTGGTTAGGGTGTCCAAGCCGGACAGGGCGGTACGCAGTAGCATCACTCTCACCGGCTAGTATGTAATTCAAACTCTATTGCACTCAGCACTTCTAAGACATCTAGTACCTGTCCCATCAGGAGACGAAAAATTGATACACCCACCGCCAGGGAAGCGTGTTGGTCGTTTGCAAAATAAACTTTCGCCATATAGGTAGGGACGATAGTGTTTAATAAATGCAACAACTGCCAGTAGTCCTTTCGAGTAAATGAGGTACCTTCTCTCATATACCTAATGTACAACTAGCATAGGCAATGGGGTGCTCCCATTCATTAATATTTGAAAACACTGCTCCTATTGCATTATCGCTTAGCGTCCGTGTCCCAGAATAAAACGTCATCAAAATTTGGATAAGCCAAAACCGGGGCAGTAGTTCAATTTAGAACTTAAGAAGCTGAAGCATTCCTCACAGTCTTTCCGTCCAAACAAATTTATGTCCTTCCTCCGTAAGGGCATGCAGGGGACTAGCAATTTTCATCAAACTGGGGACGAATTTCGGAAGAAGAAACGGCGTAACTGCTTTAGATTACAAGGAGTGGGCCAATTACTGACATCTCTTACTTTGTCGGGGTCAGTACTCTAACGCCCCTGTCTGACACTATGTGACCTAAGTACTTAACTCTTTCTTACATAACTCCATTTCGATGGTTAAGCTTAGACCCTGCTTCTCTTCAATCGAGGTAAACAACCTCCTCTAAATCGTATTGTGATGTGTTGTTCAAATGTTTTAACCTAAGTATAATGCGTCAATATAATAAGGCATGTCTGCCAATGCAGGCCCCGAAGGAACTGCCCTCATTCTGCAGGGCTTCAATACACCCGGTCAAGAGGCGCACCTTTGTCCCAACGACCTTAGTTCCCTGCTCCGGAACAGCCTGAAAGGGGCAGAAAAAAGAAACGCCTAATTGTGACCCACGGACCACAATTATCCAACCACTGTAGGGCATAACCCCCAGAGGGTGGTGACCTGTGGTTCCACCAGCTTCGTTAAACATTTCAGTCAACCTAGCATTCTCCTCGCAATAACAATTTGTTCACTGGGCTCGAGTCTATCAATGCGTTGAGAGAATTATTCTGTGAGTCTACCTGGGGTAGACACAACTTCGGGGTAACCTTCTAGCTCTTAAAACACCTCCGACTGATCTATAGCCTCAATTCTATGCCAGGTTGTAATGCCTTACTTAAGTTTTGGCCTTCCCCCTCCTAACTGCTATCATATATCTGTCTCGATTCAGGCCCTAACAAAACATCAATGTAACTCGTCCTGGCCCTGTATACTAACCTGGGTAAACCGCTAACACTTTCCTTTGCATCGAGAGAACACATGAGGCCAAAGACCTCCCGTCAGGAACGTACTCGAGACCACAAGTTTTCGCCGCTTGCTTACTAAGTTTCCCAGCGCGCACCACTTCAGGTTGTCAAAAATTCTGATAATGCACTCACAACAGACAAAAGCTTGATTACTCTTCAGCACAGATATACCCACTGTACACATCACTGAGGCATATCACGTAACCGTGCCTCAAGAAAACCTTAGACTTTTCTGAATCAGCGCACAAGCGTTTAGTAAGCACATGCTACAAAAATGAACAATATAATATATCCCCAATTTAGTCTCTCAGTGTAACACATATCTGCATTATAACTGGATTTTACATTAAATTCGTCAGTTACTCAGTTCAGTGCTGTTCTTTTCGGGAATTTTGACTTACGACCATGCCTACAGAAAGGGGTACTAAAAATTGATTGTAAGTCTATGTAAATGTCTTGGCCGTACCTCGCATGCCTCTCAAATGGCTTCAATATCAGCAGCAAGCACCCTTCGACCAAAGCAAGAGACGCTGTCACGACGAGGCCCATGCCATCCAAAGAAAAACTAACCCAGATATAGTGTACTAAAAAGAGATACTTGTAAGAAAAAGAATACAAAGTCACGAAATCTGCAAACACTGACCCAAAACACTTAAAAGTGTTCTCACACCCAGTGCCTTTCTCTTTTTTGAACCTATAAAAAAATGGTGGAAATGTACCGTAAAAATATCCCACTTGTGACACCAAAATTACTGTAGCTGCCCAATAAGAAGGTAGGGGTCCCGGGCCGAGCGGTGGGCGGGGGTTACTCGGGCAAACTGGAGGTCCACCCGAGTCAGGGAATACTAAGTGGGAGGGTGACTGCTACAATCAATGAATTGATGGCAAATAAAGGCAATTGAAACATTTCTTTCAAGTGCATAATAAGCCAGCTAATTAAACAATCCAGCTCTTTAGAGCAAAACTAAATGATTCTCTGTAAATAAGGTGCTTTAAAGCTCAATAAGAGCAAATAATTATTCCTAGATAAATAAACATCCATAACTGAAAACATTAACATTCTCCTTGCGATACGTAAATGATCTTTCTATAACTGAGTAGTAATATCAATTAACTAACTGCCGTGGGGAAACCGACGACGTGACTCGCACTATACGGGGCCGGACACAGACACGAGACGCTCTAACACACTAGCACCCTAGGACACTTCTTAAGAAAACAGGGGCCCACCCTCCCTATTTGGGGACACCACCTTAAAAAAATAACCATTACCAAAAGACTAGGAAAATCACCCTCACTTCCTAAATATGCGCAGGGGAAAAAGGGGGGGGGGGGGAAAATCCAGCAGTCCGAGCCAGAGCCCAAAGCCCGGACCCGTCTCCAAAACTGCTACACAGAATTAAACTTAAAAAAATAACTTGGACAAAGTACTCGGTCAACGCGGACGGCCTCTGAGGTCTCCCACACGGGATTACAACGAGGGCACACACACATCTTAACACAAAACACGGACCCAAGGATGCGAGTGATTATTTCTCGAGAGCAACGCCCGCTCCCGCGCTAGACCTTATACAAAACAGAGAAACTATTAGCAAAACAAGAGAAAAATTAGTTTGACTGGCATGCAGCTGTCCTGGCGTCGCGCCAACGTCCGGCCTGCGGAGAGAGAAGAAACCAGAATAATAAGACGGATTAAGATACACACAAGGTAAGTTAAGACACACAAAGCCGACGTCACCTTAACAATATAAAACTCTGTGCTGCCGTAGGATGAAAAGTAATAGCACGAAGCTAAAACAACAACAGCGACCCACTCGGTCGCACACAAGTAACTGATTTTACATTTTTTTTTTTTTTTTAGTGATTTTGCAGTGATGCAAATCACGGCATGAATTTGCACATGGCAAGCTTGTCACCAGTCCACCTAACCTTTTGGATGAATGTATTGGGAAAAATTGTCGATCCTTATTCATCCCTTTTTATTTATTCTCACAAGGTAAAAACAGCTTACACCCTTGTCTGAAATAATGGCTTCTGTAGACGAGGCACATTTGTGTTTGCCCTATTGGCTTTAACAGGCATTGCCATGCATTGAAAGGTCGGTACAAGCGTATCATTTGATAAGGGGAAATTGTAAAAGAAAAGTAGTGTCTAGTACCTGTGAAGGCTTTCTTTATCTTGCAGCTATTACTAGCAAAAAGTTTTAAGTTAAGCTTTCCAGAAATATATCCAGGGCATAAACTGCAAGACAGTACATTGATGTAAAAAAGAAAATTACAGTAGAAGAATAGCTATCAACATTCTTTATTTATTAAAAGATGTATAGAAATGTACAAGTACTTGATGAAAACCTAAATTGATCTTAATTCATTCAGACAATGTTTTGCTTTGATGTACATGTTCTTTTCAAACCATATACTGTAGCTGATAGCTTGTACACTTGTTGACATCATCTTAGTGATATTTGCTTAGCTTAAAGTTAAGTTGAGATAAAGTTTGTTTGAAGGATTCTTTGGCAGTTTTGGACCTGAAATATTGACACCCTTATAGAGGTTCTTCACGAGACTTTATAATTTTACCAGTTTAAACTTACCGTCAATATTGGCACATCGAACGTATATGCGTATAAACACATACTGTAGGTACTGTGTACACAACTCAACAGTTGCCAATTTCTTATTTTTGTGTATACTGTATGATTTGGAATGAAATGAGAAGTTTACAATAAGAGTCTGAGCACCAATATATGGTGCTGAAGCCCAAGTTACTGCACTGTACCTACTGGTATTAAACATTTGTATGCATGTGGTTTCCTTGTTCAATGTTACATTGGTCAACTCTGAAGAATTTGAATGTTAAGTACTGTATAAGTAAGGATTTACTGAACATGCCTCAGGATTTAATACCTGTAGTTTTCATTAATTAACAACTTTCATTATCAAAATAATAACCACCATTGCATGATCAATGCGACAATGACAATGAATATCACATTCTTTTCCATTCGATAAACATTTTGAGCAGTTTTTTCAGGAAAAAACACAAAACAAAAATGATCTTCAAATGTCCTTAAAGCCCTAAAATTCCCTAAGAGCTGATTTGCACCATTTAATAGCAAGCTTCAAAGACCAAATATCACAATCATCATGAATTTCAAGCATTTTGACTAAATACAACATAACCATGTAAGGCCTAATAAGACCCCTACAGGCCCATTCTCAATCCTCACATTCCTGAACACCACAAATGTACAGTACAATTGGTCCATAACTATGGAAACCATATCATCATCTTCCAATGCAATCTGTCAAAGATGTCATTTCACCTCAAAAATGGCAGTTTCAAGACAAAATGACCCTTAGACATGACGCTTGAAAAGAATACCAAATTTTAGCCATCCCTAGTTAACCACTATTAATCCACAACTTATCAATGAACTTCCTGTACAGCTATCTTCAGATCAATGAAGATAAAGGGTTTTGTTGTATTGCAGTGAAACACAGATGTGAGTGGTAAAATCAATGAATCACAACTCTTAACAAAGGCATGTCTGGAACCCTTTAAAAAGTGTTTGATCAACAGAGCAGGCTTGCAGAGGGAATAACTGTTGCAAGTGTAGAGATAAGGTTCACCCCAGAAAAGGCCTTTTGTAGGGTGATTTTGGCTAAAATCTCCTACTGAATTCTAGCAGCATGGATGACCCTTGACCTGAAAATTTCTGAACACTGCATTGGTAACACTAGTCAATGATGATAATGAACAGCTATCATGATTATCCAATGTATCATCTGTAGAAGCATTTTTATCAACAACATGACAGAATTAACTGTGTAGACAATATTTGGCCTCACATTTCTATTAACACCCCAAATGAACCACTGGTGAATGATGATACTAACCATGCATCATGTTAATCCTAACTGATATATTATAAAAATCAGTTTGACTGCATAACACCCAAAAATGGTCAGTTCAGGCAAAATGACTATTAAATGAATAAAATGACTTTCGATCTAAAATTCCTCAACACCCTGTACGTATCACTGGTCATTGGCCTGGCAATACTTACAATTGACAATTAAACTATCTGAAATCATGACAATTAAACTATCTGTAATAATGATCATACAACTTACACTGCCGAAGAAGCATTTTGCCAATTTTAGTGTGTCATCATAACTATCCAATTTAATCAAACAGACAGACACATATATGCTCACAGGAGATATGGTTGCATTATGGCACAAACAAACATGAGCTACAAAGTTTAATGCATGCTGTTTTACTGTCACAAGGAAAACGGGAGCTCAGACGCAATTATGACACAAGCTTCTATATATTAGAATGAATATCATGGTATGTTATTTTTTCACTCAACACAATGATTGTAAAATAGTAAAAACAAACCTTACCACCATCTCCTTTGGTTATAATTGAAAAAAAATCTGAAAACGCTATCAACGGGCCCATCTTCTCGCTCATCTCCCTCTTCCCCTGAGAGGAGCTCCCCTGCATAAACCAAGATATCTCCATTTTCAAAAGTGTCAGTGGCAAAGACACCTCTCCCTGTTGATAAGATAAAATAACTTTTTTTTTCAAAAGGCTACCGCTGCCCAAGTTTGCAAGAAACATACAATACGCATACAGTCCCCTTATTTTGGAGGCTGAACCGAGAAATTTACAGATAACCCAGGATTAAGAAATTTAGCAAATTTAAGATTAAATTAAGTAAAATACTTCCCCCAGATTTGTACAATATGACTGTAGGACATGACCTTGCAAGCAGCTTGGGCTACGTACAGTATAAAATTTTGAGCTGTATGACTTCAAAATGGTACCATCATGCGTACTCACTGAGAATCATTTTTATGTATCAATGATTTCTTTCACTTTTAGAAATTATGAGCTCTGAAAATATACCAAAATGGAATACATACACTGAAAGTTGTGCCCTTATCAGCAAGGCACGTCAATCCATAAATTTTATAAACTACTTATAAATATCAAAGTACTAAACTAAGAGAAATTATCTTAATTACAGTATTGAGAAAAGGAAATTTGTTGACCTAAGCTGGCAAAGAATGTTATTAGTTTTTTAACAGTAGTTGCAGGATGCTATTGCAATTAAATCTCCCCTTACAGCAACAATACTGAGAATTAATTTTCATTTCCTTGCAGTTTCACATACACAGACATGGTGACGATGCATCGTTTAACTGTAGAACATGCTTTTTGATTACCCCTCAAATTTTGAGGGGCAAGACTTTTGCGTGTTTCAAAATTAGAAAACAGAATTTGTTATTTTGGTACTACACTATTTCAATGGAAGTAATGTGCAAAATGACATCACAAAACGGAATTTGGCTTTTAGGAAACGGAAAACTCTTGCCTCTACTCAAAATGCTCCATATATTCTTCTTGTTTAAACTTTGTAATAGGAGCAGGGAATCACCAAGTTCTTACAAGAAAGAGAGACTTAATGATGTAATCCTTACCTTTTCCTGGGGACCTTTTCACACAAAACCCAGGAGGGTCTTCTTGGGTAAGCCCATCAATATTGGGCCTACAACGCTTTCGCCTGCTTCTTCGCATGCCTATTGGAAAGCCACAAAGGCAAACATGATATCTCAGATACTGTACTGCCATGGAGATTGAATGGAACAAAAATGCATACTGTAGCAATAATGATGAAAGCAAATAGATTTCAGCTCAATTCATAAGGTTCTGTAGTCACAGACTGACTGTTTAAAAAGTTTTTTTTATTCATAATTACATGCATTTTGCAAAAAAAAATGATCATTATTCATCATGGGTAAAAGTTCTGTTCATTCATATAAAAAAGGCTGTACGTTCATGAGGTTCAATATTCATAATAGAAAAAGGTTTATTTAATTTAGGCCAAATATTCATGATAGGAAGGATGATTTGCAATTCATAATCTAAGAAAGAGGTCTGTTATTAGTAATGAAAAAAAACGGGTTCGTTATTTGTAATGGCAAAAAGGCTTTGTTAATTTTGCAAAAAGGTCCACAATTCATAATGGCAAAATACCTTCCTTATTCATAATAATAATGGAGAAAGTAGCTTATACCATGGTTCAGTAGCTTATACCATGCAGATGCACCAACTGCATAATAATGACAATGAGCAATGTTTTTGTCCAACATTTTAGGGTTCAAAATAAAAACAAAAAAGGAAAGGCCAAATGGCCTTTGGTTGACAGAAAAAGGCACCAAGGCCACTTTGAAGTCAGCATTCATTAATTCATACACATATAAACACTATACAATTCTCTGAATTAATATTTTAGTGTAGACTGAAAATACAGAGATTTTAGTCCCAAAGTTTGAGTCTTCATTACTCACTACTACCTCTTTGTATACAATCCATTGACTCCATGTAGTGAAAAGAATCACATCGATCTATTGTCATAAAGTTATGTAATGGTGGTGTACTACAGTAGACTTACAGTACTGAACGCTTATTCAAGGAGCACAATCTCTTTAAGAGTAAAGTACAGTATTTGGATTTAATCTTGGAGAACAATGAGAATGAGGTCGTTTGGACTTCATCTAAGAGAACCAGGAGAAGTGACTTAAGAAAGTGAAAGGCCTACAGTAGGTATCCACACTACAGTTGGTACACATTATTATGATGTACATATAGTAAAAAATCTCCCAACAAACCCTCCCAATATTTTCTTGAAATTTAATAAAAAACATCCTCATGGTAAAATCATTTTTTTGTTCAAGTTCTTTTAAAAATTTTTTGAACTTGAAAGGTAGGACAGGGGGGGGGAAACGTTGGGGGGGGGGGGCAGGGGCTAAAGGAATCATTCTAATTGGGCCCATGAACCCTTTCCCCCCCAAATGGGCATGAATGAATCTAAAGTTGTGTTGGGCATATCTCCATTGGGTTGATTAAATTGGAGTCACTAGATTTTTTCAGGTCGATCTGGTCGTGATAAAATGGCAAACCTTTTGTAAGATTTGTAATTATTTTTTACAGGAAAAACACCATCGTTCATGTCAATAAAATTAAATTTTCATATTTGGGGGCTTTTAAACACTTAATTCCCTAA
>JAIZAY010001413.1:0-15067 GCA_029531755.1 Holothuria leucospilota
TTTTATTTATTTTCAATTGTAGGCAAACAGATATCTTTGCCTTCAACTTACCTGTGTCACTTGCAAAAAATATTAATAGTTACAATTTAAAAACTTAAATGTACACGCTATAGATCTGCCTAAGTACTACATCAGGTTTATCGTTTACTTTCATATAACGAAGGCCGTTTACATTTCATAGGGTTAAAGAAATACATATTTCCAAGCCAAAAGTCGTTTCCTTGATTCTGTGTACCAAAACCAAATTTTACGAATTGACTTCGTCCACTCTAGCGATACACCGTATTATGAGGAGTATAGAACATTTAAGATCGGTGATGAAAGTGTCAAATACCGACTGAGTTATACTTCCTTCAAGGACGGAAGCACAGGTTTGTACACACAACTATCGGCATATTAGTACCTGCCTTTTGGTTATTTTATACTATTTAGCACCACTTTTTCCTAGTAAAAAGAAGTGCCTACACTGTCCTACATTTTAGGAATTTTATACGAGTGATACTAAACAAAAAACAACTCTTGTCATTCCTTACACACCCTAGCAAGTGCATGTGACTGGCTCGTAACTCATCAAGGCTAGTATCTCTTGTATTTACCCATGTTTGTCCATTGAGGCGCCACACAGCCTAATGCGAGTGCAAACCGATTGATCTCACGTAAAGGGGAGATCACATGCCCTAGGTTTGCAAACAAATATATAAGTCCAACAGTTGTTGACACTGCTCAGTAGTGTCAATATACTAAAACATTTAACACGCATGTGTAAATTAAACAAGACAATTGCTAGGGACTAATTTCAAAAAGTTTTCTCGATAGAATTACTGGTGCCTTTATGCGTTTGATATAGATAATTTATCTCCATACATTAGAGTTTCTTGAAAATTTGCATTGGTTTATATCAAGGGCAGATGTGTCACCTTCACAAGGAGGAGTTTATGTCACATATTTTTGCTTATAAATATGCATTTTCCCTCCCTTACGTGACCTTTGACCTTGGTTACCATGGTAACCACATATTTTGGTATCAGTAGCTACCTTTGCTTGTATGTGAAGTTTCATGTCAAAGGGATGTTTCTCCTTGGTGTTATTGTAAGCATAGTCTTTTTCACATAATTTGACCTTTGACCTCTGACCTTTGACCTTTACTTCCGGAAATAGGTGAAGCACCGGGAATCTACCTAGAGCATCTTCCCACCAAGTTTGAAGAAAATCGCGCTCTATTTCATCATAGGAACGAATATTAACAAAAGAAAATTCGGACACACACCACTAAAAGTGAAAGAAAATCACTGTTTAATACAATTCCCGAGGGCAATTTCACGGAGTTGCCTTATCTCATCGCCAGCACAGGCCACTCGTGCTGAAGCCCGCTAGTAACTAGAGGACGCACATCAATGTGGAATCACAGAGCAAGTATACTATCCTGCTCTAATGTGTGGAATTATTAGATAGTCCTCAGTGGACCGTCACAAGTAAGGGGCACGTCTAGGAAACCGCACATGCATCTGAGGGTCAAGCCTTGATGTACACACATGCCCTGGGGTTGCCCTCAGACATGGCTGAAAATAATACACGTGAAAAGCTCCTATGACGTCACGTTCTTCGTTACGAGAACTATCTATACCGATGCCAAAACTGAACCCGAATTGGCTCCGAGGTTCACGTTTAATGTACGGTCACCTTCGGAACGAATTAACACTGACCAATGTTCGGGCATGGGTACACGTTGCCCTACACCTGTAGCGTGTCTTAAACGCCCCTCTTCGGCCATCTGATGCCTGTAATTCGCACCAATCACGCATTAGCTCTCCATCCACCTATCGTTGCACTGTGTCTAGTACATGGATTGCCTTAGCAAACTTAAATGAAATGGCTACCACATCACAGTATCTGACGCAAATGCTTACTAATGTGGTGTGACCACAAAATGATAAGTACTCCTTACTTATCACCTTTGGGTTTACAAAGTAAAATCCATCCCCAAGGAATACGAATCTAAAACTCCATTGGCCATACAGACTTCATGATAGCGCTAAAAAGTAAACAGGATGTGCGCTAAATGGGAAAAGACCATAAAGATGTTATATATGACAACATAGATTCCAAAACTTATATAATGGCGCCCCGTTGACTCCCCATGGAAGGCCACCAATATCGGCGTCAGGAAGCTTGCGATCCATGCTTCCGTTTAGTCGTTTTTTAAAAAGCAAACAGGACAGGATGTCTTACAAAAGTCATGAACACTTGTTATTTTGAAACCATTGTAAATTTAAGGTGTATCACTCCTCTAATAAGATTTCACTTAAAAGAAGAACTTTATTCTTCCTTGTGCGGCATTTCTCCATCTGCATTAAACGTGCACTTGAAAATTGTCATGACACAATGGCTACGTTTGAAGCTCAGTTCATTGGGGCTTATTTATTGGATCTTCACGGTAACACACTTTTAAATGAACCTTTCAATATCTTAACTCACTCACAGCGTTGAAATAAACTAGCGCGTTTGTTTGTTCCGGAGCCGCGCAAAAAGTGTCAAGTATTCGGATAACTAAACACCACAGGAGGACGAACGTAAGCTTATCCTCGCGCGTACACAACGCTCAAGCAAGCCACGCTATTTCTTAGGAATGAAATTTCCCTGTGGCGTACCTATTATTATACGCACATCAAACGAATAAAAAAAGCGGGCCCCTTGTGTCAAAATCCACACTTTCCACTCCCATATTTGCGTTCTCCATGGAGGATTCAATCTCCGTAACAGTGTAAGTATAGGACTTTGGCATCTACACGTGTGTATTAATAGAACCTTATGCATTTGACATCACCCACTGGACGTCATTTTGGTGTGTAAACAATGAATGCACCACGTCTGAAACGTGCAACTCAACGGCGTCCCGTCGTAGATTTTCGCATCCGCACCGTATAGTAGAACTTACGCCGCCGGTGTACGGATTGGTTACGAATCAGCTGTCTGCATTTATTGGTGTAACTTGCAATGATATGCGCTTTTCCTCTATTTTCCTCCAAACGAGGGAGCACTTTCTCCTTTGTGACATCATATGCATAAGGTCTATATCTTTGAAAAGATAACGCACAATGCGCCGATCGCTGATGGTGCACTTCAGTGGCGTATCTAGATATTTTTTTTTTGGGGGGGGGGGGGGGGGCAAAAGCAAAAATTTCCGACAGATTATTATCTTGAAGTAATGATGTACTATCCAAAGATATTATAAACATAGATTCCAAACTTAAAATGGCGCGCTGACTCTTCAAGGAGACCAAAATATCAGGGCCGAAGTGCTGATCACTGTTCAGTCATTTTGAAAACAGTAAGACAGATTAAAGTCTTGCGCAAGTGTAACAACATGTTAATTCGGAACATTCTTAAATCTGAGAAATAATCACTCCTCAATATATTCCATTCACAGACAAGTTATGCTTCTTCCCCGTGCCATGTCGAACAAACACTCTGTCATGAACGCACAACGACTGTTTTGAAGTCCGCAATCTATAAATAGGTCAGTTACCATGGTCTCGTCAAAAAAGCTGTTAAAATTGTGCGTCGACTTCTTACAAGCATTTAACGGGAACGCAATTAGCGTGTTCTTTTTAAGTGCGCGGTAGTGAGTTTCTCTCTGCATTTAGATAAATGCACAGAGAAAGGTATATTGCACGTATGAAACGTGCTGTCAAAGCGCACGTGGGTCAACCTTTTTATAACAATGGCATTGTCCGTAACGCGTTCTTTTTTTCGTACACAGATTGTCGAATAGAACGGCGCACTTGTCAATTCCACACTTCCGCCCCCATATTTGCCTCTCCATGAGGAGTCAATTTCCGTAAAAGTGTAGGTATAGGAGTGTGGAATCTATGCTTATAGTATCTTTGGTACTATCTAAGCGTAGCGCCACCATCATCTGGCGTGTAGCGCCCGGAAAAAAATAGATTAAAATATCTCCGAGATTGCCTTAAATGACATTTCCAGGATTTTTCAGTAACCATTTTGATGTGTAATTCTGCTTTAAAACATAAGTGTGGTAAGTAAACCCCTAAGAATATAATTTGAGCAACTATTTTCCGATGTAAGAAGTTTTAATTATGGTGGTAAAAAATTCCGACAGAGACTAGAAATTTCCGACAGAGGCTTACGGAGGCTTTGTGGGAGGAGGGCGACCGCCCCCTTGGCGCACTGATCTATGTGTAGGATCAACATACACAAACAGATCAGTGTGACCGTGTTTGAGAAGTCTTCACGCGTACTAGTTTCCCTTCATGCGCCCTTTTGTTGTTGTGCAAAAAGAACGCCTTCAGTGCTCTATACAGAAAATATGTGCACATAATACGATGTGCATGCTTGCTCGTGTTAGCATGCACATCATTGGAATGGACAGTCAGTACCAAAAATATTACAAGCATAGATTCCAAATTTAGAACGGCATGTTGACTCCACATGGAGCCCAAAATATGGGGCAGAAGTGGTGATCACTGTTCGGCAGTTTTCAAAAGGCACAGGCTACAGGGAAATGAATGTCTTACAAAAGTATTAATACTATTTCGGAACATTGTAATGTAAGAAGTATTCATTCCTCAACACTAAATTCTACTTACAAGAAGTTTAATTCTTCCTGACAGCATTACAAATAAGTACACTTGAACACGAACGCACAATGACTGGTTTAAAGTTCATACACTTATTCGCCTACGTTCATTAGTCAGTTCCTATATCTTTAAGTAACGCACTTTTATATGCGCGTTTAATTTCTTACGCCCTCACAACGGGAAATCAACTAGCGCGTTTGCTTCCCAAGAGCGAAGTGTGCGTCAAGTATTTCGGATAATACACAGAGAAAAAATGTATTACGCGCGTATAGAACGCGTTATGAAAAGACACGCACGCTAACCTCTTTTAACAATGAAATTTCTGTAACGTACGCGTTTTTATTTCCCTACGCAGATCGCCGAAAAAAACGGCGCCCATGTCAAATTCACACTTCGATATTTGCGTCTCCACGAGGAGTCACTGAGCGTAACAATGTAGGTATAGTAGTTTGGAATCTATTCTTATAATATCTTTGGTCAGTACTAGTAACAAGCGCGTCTACACTGTGTACTGTTGATTTACGTTGCTATCATCATTGTTAAGTCTTTGTGTACCGAGACGCTAAAAAAATGTGATTTCTCACAAAAATTGATCTTTGACCTTGGTTACCATGGCAACTATATATTTTGGTAGCATTGGACACGTTCATCATATGTGTGAAGTTTCATGTATGTGGAGTGTTTCCTTCTGGAATTATATGAAATATACTAAAAATGTGATTTTTACCAAAATTGACCTTTGACTCCCTGTCACGTGACCTTTGACCTTGGTTGCCATGGTATTCATATATTTTGGTACTATTTGGCACATTCATCATATGTGCGAAATTCCATGTATGTGGAATGTTTCCTCCTGGAGTTATACTTAAAATACTAAAAAAATGTGATTTCACACAAAAATTGATCTTTGACATTGGTTGCTATGGTAACCATATATTCTGGTAGTATTAGGCACGTTCATCATATGTGCAAAGTTTCATGTATGTGGAGATTCCTTCTGGAATTATACTAAAAATACTAAAAACCGTGAATTTTCCCAAAAATTGAATTTGACCACTGACCTTTGACCTTTTCTGCCGAAAGTCACTTAGACACAAGATTACACTCTGGGGTACATACCCACCAAATTTCAAAAGAATCGGTCTGGCCCACAAGGAGGAGTTCATGGAACACTTTTTTCACATTTTTCGCTTAAAATGTTAATATCACGTGACTTTTGACCTTGGTTGCCATGGCAACCATATATTTTTGTAGTGCTAGACACTCTTATTATATGTGTGAAGTTTCATGTTCATGGGATGTTTTTCTTGGAGTTATTATAAAAAGAGTGATTTTCACATAATTTGACCTTTGACCTCTGACCTTTGACCTTTACTTCCGGGAGAACTGGGAACTTATGCAGAACTGGGGTTCCACCTAGGGCACCTTCCAACCAAATTTGAAGAAAATCGGCTTTACCATTTTGGAAATATTAAGAAGACAAAATTGGACACACACACACCCATGCCCATATCATGGCTTACACAGCTTTGGCTCACCCATAGGCACCCTCGCTGCCTTACCGGTACACGTACACAGGACCCGGTAAGGAATTCACGGGATTTCCCCATTAGCCTGGCTGACCTCCAACTAACCCAGCAGACGTACGTGTCTGCAGGGCGGGCTGCTTGCCAAGGCAGGCACGTGCAGCCGCGCGAGACTTCTCATTGCAGTGGCCGAATTTTCGGGCAGCTACGCCAGTTACGAGCCGCGCGTGAGCTAGGAAAGACGCGCGAGAGCGGAGGTCTCGCCGGCTGCCTATGTACCCGCCAAGGAGGTGCCTGTGAGTGCACCCATGCCCATATCATGGCTTACACAGCTTTGGCTCACCCACATGCCCACAGCAGCCTCAGACATACACACACAGCGTCGGCTCACCCACACTCACACGAACACACCCACTACTCCGTGTTGGAAAAAAACGCACGTTCTTGAGTACTCTTCGTTCTTGCTTAACCTTGTCTATATTAAACTTACAAGCCTGTATAATTGTACTGCATAAGTTTTCCCCATTTAGGAGAAGTTTGATTTTCCCCAAAACTGGAAAATCTTTTGGACTGACAATACGCAGAATAAATCTGATGAACACGAGTTTCCGTAACTAAAAGTCAACCCTTTTCCTCTTTTAACAAAAACTAAGAGAGGATCGTGACGCAAAATGAAACAAAAAATACCATTCTTGTATTAAGTCATTCTGTTCAGAGAAACTGAGTTTTCTGAATATCTTTTTTGCTTGTTCTGTTTAGGTGGAAAACTTAGAAATTGAATTATGCTTATGTTCGTTATCTAAGGGTACTTTAAAGTGACGTTTTAAGTTTATCTGAAGGTTTTCTTTGACCAAATAATTATACTTAAAATTTAGTTTTATTATCTCATCGCTCCGTGAGGAGGATGAGATATTGTAGTCACTTGACCTGTTGGGCTATATTCGGCAATGCCAGCAGAAATAACAACCGTTGCCATGGTAACAGTTAATTTTCACAAGTTACTAGTCTTAAGTCCTAACCCATGGTGGGGTACCCCACGGTGACCAAAAGTCCATAACGGAGGGAGGGGTCAAAACGTGTCCGTGTGTGTGTGTGTGTGTGTGTGTGTGTGGATGGGTGAGTGTGAACCAACAATAAGGCCGTAGCTTTTCGTTAGCTATGAAAATACTTGTACCAAATATCCAAATGTACGTTTATTTCTATTACAATAGACCGATAAAATTTGCAAGGCGTTCTACATTAAAACTGAAATCACGAAACACCAAGAAAATTGTGTAAAGTTGACAAAATAGCGGCGCCCATGGTCAAATTGCTGTCGATTGCTGGAAAACTAGATTTTCCCAAAAAGGGGAAAGCTCTCGTGCTTATAATACTGTCCTAACAATTGCCATCAGGCATAGGCCATAAACGTAATGCGTTATTACTCACGAAGCCCCTGGAAGTTTGTATTAGGAATTATTTTCTATGATACAAATTCCACAAAGGCTTTGGACTATGACACTTTTTATGACACTTTGACCCTTTAATATCAGAATTTTTCTGCCACGAAGGCAAGTCTAAATAAAGTATTTCTGCTACTAGGGTAAAACGTTCATTTTTCTTGAAATATCCAGGAACACCTGGAGACAATGCCTCTTCACACGCTTCCATCTTGATGTGTTTCTCGGTAATCACGTCTATGACGTCAGAAAACAAGAAAGTGATAACAACAATTTATTAGAAGAGACACTTCAACCAACTTTTACAGAAATATGCTTCAAGCACCCTTGAGTCATTTCCAGTTTCTGGTCAAAAATCAATGAGGGTGAGGGGTGGTGAATGAACCTTACCACCTTTCCATACCTTGGCCTTTAAATTCATGTATTAAAAGATAAGTTGTCATAAGCTTTAGGCATAGAAAATTTTCCCCGGATTCCGTGTAACGCAAGCCACTTTCGAAATCGCCTTTGGCATGCCGGGTGTCAAATAAATATGAAAGTAACTTTAGGGTGCTTTGAACTTACTATTGTGACAGGAATCGGTAAATAATTACTTGGTAACAGCTTAATTTTCTATGAACTACCAACGTTACCAACGCCAGGCAAAATTTTCTTTTCTATAAGTCATGGCATAGGTCATACCGACAAGTGAAAACGAGTTTACCTGCAGACAAAACACAAAGTATCAGACGATATTTTTCTAAAGAACCAGAGGGAACTAAGGGTACTAAGTTTAAGGGTACTGCTCGACAATATTTCCTAATAACATGACTCTTCCGGCCCTTCTGGACCATTTAAAGAGAATGTCGTCCTCCCTTTATGATTTGAAATGCTGATGAAGTATTGAACTTTGCAAAGGCACTGCTGGATCTCGTAGCTCTCCCCTGTCAGGGTACGATGTAGGTTTCACCTTTCTGGTAGGTTACGAGGCAATCGACGGAACCAATGAGTTTGCAGTCGCAAAGGACATAGGTTATAGAGTCTTCGTGTCAAAGCTCTACGTCACAAAATTTAAAAAAATAGGCCCCAGACACAAGACTGCATTGCAAGACATTTGAAGCTAGTCACAGCTTCTGAGAGAGACTTTAAAGGCTTTGAAGGGAGAAGGAAAGGTCTTATGCATCTTTTTGCTTCTCATGTATCATATAATTAGTAACGTCAGGTAGCCTCCATCTTCTATACAATCTCAAAACGTTTAGAGCGAACGTAAGGCTGAATATAGAAGAATGAAATGGTAAAATATAAACTGTTTGAAGTGTTGGTAAGGCTGAATATAGGAAAATAAAAAAATATATATATAAAGTGATCCGCGACAACAACACCAAGTGGAAACGACTTCCCCTTTAACTGAAATAAACAATTACTTTTTTTAGGGTAATTTCAGTGCAGACTGCAGAAGATGGCACCTTAAAGGCCACATAACACTTGCATCTCAACGCTGCTTATTTTAACTCTAAAGCGGTGCCTAGTAATTAATAGTGCGTTTCGTATATTGGACAAATATCGATTGTATTATATGCTACAGCAACCTCTCGTGAATATTAAACTCCATGTGAAAGGAAAAGAATAGCATTTTGTGGAATAATTTTAAGATATGTACTGCGGTCTTAATTGAAACTGCATCGTAAACAAATAATTCCTCTGGCATAAAAAAGCCTAGAGAGAGAGCTAAATATGAACAAACACTTAAATGTAGCTTCAGTTACAAGGTAGAAAATGTGAAAATGAGACTGTGTGAGCAGACTTTGGGTTTAAAAACAACTTTTGAAGTCAGAAGGGCTACAAACAGTTTTTCGGTACCGAGTAATCAATTAAAGAAAACCGATGAATGCTGAGAGTTTTAAACAAAAAGATGATGATCTTTATGGATGGTTTGGCTAATGAAAAGAAACAAAAGACATTAAAAGTGCAAAAATTATGATAATTAGGAACCTCAAATTTACTTTTAGGGCAAATTGATTTCACAACAAAAGTTTGAGAAGGAGTTAAAGTCAGCATTTCGCAATACTTCAAAAACAATTCAGTGATGGCAGTACTTGCAAAAGACACTATGCAAACGTTTTGTTTATGTTTTCCGTAAGCAATCCAAATGATACTAGTTGTTGAAATTCCTATATGAATATGTGAAGAATTATTTGACTGGTAGTTCAAATTATCAACTCTTTTTGATTTTCTGCTAGTCGCAATTACATGCGAAAGTTCCCGATGGCCTGTATACATGTGAAGTAATGTAATTTGATGTTAGTTTTATGATCAACAAGTTTTGTCAAGTGCTTTCAAATCGCAAATTCCCAAGGTGCCCTTTCGTTTATTTAATTCCACTATTTACAAATACATGCGGTATGCTTATACTTTTTGCATGTGTGAGTGCCAAAGTGTGATTCTTACTCTGAGCCTCCAAGTACATTATCCTATGTAGGAATGTAGGAGAAATGTTAAGTGTTCATACCTCTAAAGTGGATGTGATTTTGAATCAATATGCTTGTTTATTTTGGTCGAAAGTCATTTGATGTTCCGCATGTTAATCCTCATACAGTGCCCATACACAAACAATGGGTACCTCAGAGGAACTAAGTGTATGCGTTATATTAAGCCTTTGGCTCAGCCTATAGTTTTAAGTGGACCTGTACTGACGTCATCGAAGTCAAACTCTGATGAAGCTGTAAACTCTAGATCTTAAAATAGGAAAAGCTTGGGTACTTTTCGTTACTTGGTCTGGAAAACTGAGCTACATACACTTCTGTTGAGGTGAAAATGTCACCTGAAGAGGTTATAGGTCAACTCTGAAACTCTGAAAATCTTGCAATAATGGGACGATGCAGCTTAATGACTGTTTTCTATCACACAACTCCGTTTTCTGTTTCACAAAGAGTGCAATGAACTCATGGAAACGTCGATAAATGTTTGGAATCTGGTTTGGCTGTTGCCAATAAAGGTTGAAGTTTCTTGATAGATTTTCCACATGATGGTGCAAGTCATCGCAAAGGGTTATGTATAGATGGTATGTGTAAATTTGGTGCGGTAATAACACTTTTAGTTCTCAATATCCCCGTATGATTAGTTATGTCTATTACGGGAAGACAGTAACTCCTACCCACCACTTGAAGAAAATATCTCTTTCTACAATCTACATGAAGGTGTCCAGATAGTGTACTGCCCATGTCTTCCACAAGACAATTTGTTCTCAATATTGGGGAGGGGGGGGGGCATGACAGAATTTTCAAATAATTTACTGTGTGAAAAATCAAAGTCAATCGGCGATTTCTCAAATATTTGGGGGGACATGTCCCCCTGTCCCCCCGGATCGCCCCCATGTCCACAGAAATACGCTCCCACGCGTTTATTGAAATAATGAAACATTTCTTTCATAATATCTCTTCAGTGTGTTTTGTAGTCAATTATATGAAGGAAGTAACCTTTTCACTCATGCTGCTTAGACGATGGGAACGTATAATGGCCATGATGTTCAGAGAAATAAGTTCATACTTGGAATGTGTTGTTGAAACATTCAACAAGTGAATCTTACTAATCTTCTTATGGTTTGTATTATCCAGAATACTAACGAAGTACGGTAACACGTTTTCCAAGGACGGTTTATGGACCATGGGACACTTTTGGGGGTTTCTGCACACGGATGAATACATATAGCTAGATGCTTAAGATATGTAATATAAAGAGGAGAATAAGTTTTAGAACAACCAGCTAAGACACTGTACTTGGGTTACCGTCGGTATCTGCTAACCTTCAGCTGTATCATTTTCCAGCAACAGTAACTCGGAAGTGTGTAGAAGGCAAATTTGAGGAATTATTATAGCTACTCAGTGAGAGGTTCTGGTAAAGTGACAAGACATACCTCTTTTGTAGTGATACTGTTTTTCGCATATGTTTTGTTTCTGTGGTTGCTTATGCTGACAAATGAAAACTCTCCCTTATTCCATACACTGTCTTAGACCTTCTAGGCGCGGATCCTTGGTTTACGAAGGTAGGGGGACTCTTTCTTATGTGTCGAATTACATATTTCCAGGTACAGAAGGCAAAATCTGTTTTACCTATCCTATTAAGAGAAAAAAACTGGATCTGGTCATCATGCCGGCTGCCCTCAATCCTGGATAGCTTGTGCTTTGTTTAATGCAACCCAGTCGCCAGATGAAATACCAAAACCTGCGGCTGCCTGCTTACCATATATCATATGACAAATACAGGAGATTAACCCTGTAATAAGTGATAATGTTACAGACCTTTGCAAAAAAAAAATGTAACTTTAATTGGCTCGTCGAGATTATATTTTTTATCAGGCAAGATTCCGGTACGAAGTAAGAAAAAATCTTGACGAGGAAGCTAGAGCCCCTCACTGCAAGCCAGCGCCACCCTTGTCGTAATATGCCCTCATGACACCCACCGGCTTGTGTCCTGCGAATATGTTGTCAGAGTTGGCTACTGTCCGCTACCGTTCAACAAATGAAAGGAAATAACCATGCGATTAAACTGTAAGCTATGTATACCTTGATGGACCACATGATTAGGGGTGCTATTTCAGCAGTTTGAAACAAAATTATGAAACAACAATAGCGACACTCTGCAGCGCATGACGCTCGCTGAATTTTTTATTCTTGGTTTTTTATTCTTGGTTTTTTTTTCTTGGTTTTTTTTTTCTTGGTATTATACAATTATTTGCAGCAGTTAGCCATTGCGGTGACTTACCCTGTGTCGGGGTCCATTATTTATTGGCGATACAACGTAGAAAGTTGAATAAAAAACCCAGACTATCGATTAGAACGGCTACCATACAGTGCCAGACTTTTTCATCTTTAGGATGAGGGGGAGGGGAGAATAGTGACACGGACGGCAAGGTAGCTTATATGTATGAATGTACAGGTATATGTAGACATCTATTTACACGTAAGCATATTTACATAGCAGACACGTAAATACATATAAACGTTACCAAAAACTTTTTGTGATGGTTAGTTAGTTAGTTAGTTAGTTAGTTAGTTAGTTAGTTAGTTAGTTAGTTAGTTAGTTAGTTAGTTAGTTAGTTAGTTAGTTAGTTAGTTAGTTAGTTAGTTAGATGAGATTTAACGACACACCAACACGTATTTGTTATATAGTGTCAGTCAACTCAATAAAAAGTACAAAGTTTTGTGATGGTCAACATTGCAGAAAGCCTTATGGTACTGCAAGATTTAAGGCCATTGTCTCTACACGTATGTGTGTATAACCCTACCTTTACAATTGTGAAGGTTGACATAAATAGTGTGAAAGGTGCCCCTGAAGTATCGTCATGAAACATTAGTAAATTCGTCAAATACCCACTCATATCACCAAATATTACCATAACATAACCAGTTACATTGACAGGCAATTCCTGAAAAAAATACGTCTTGTTTTACTTTTTGTCTAGTACAGTGTCAAAAGGTTACATATCACCACATTTTTGCTAGCGAAGAAAGGGCACACGTGCCCCTCTCCCTCCACATTCTTGGATCCACGCCTGGTTTCCAGTCGCCCAAGGTCAAAGACCAGTGGTTGCGAGTCAAATTTGGTGTTTCGTCTACGTTTTCCAGAGCTAAATCAGCAGTGCAAGACGTTTGATGCTCTTTGAAGAAAATTCGAAGCCATTAAAAACTCGCGGTTAGAGGTTTTACCTCTAGTTTCTGGAAACAAGCTTTCATCAGAATCAGGAACTACGTTCCATGATACAAATTGCACACAAACTCTGCAGTGAAGGGCGAAGCCATCCCACTTGGTCCGGGGGGGGGGGGGCAAAGTGAAGATAATCTTCCCGATATCGTAATTTTGTTTTGGTCAAATGTGATTTCACTCTCCACAGGGTTATTCAAACACACCCCCTTTATTGAAACAATGGGTAGCTCTTAATAACTACTTCTATGAGTAATATTCAGCCTGCGTAGCCTATTGTTTTGGGTAGAGGTTTACTGACATCATCAGTATAGGCAAACTCTAAAAACGTTTGAAACCTAGATCTCAAGGCAGAAAACATGGGTGCTTTTCATACTTGGTGTGTAAGTGAGGTATGTATATTGCGGATTAGGTAAAATGTCATCTGAGGCCGTTACACTTTGATTTCTTTTAGAGTGCGATGAACTGATCTAAGTGTCAATAAATGTTTGCATTCTGGTTTGATCGCCGTCAATGGAGAGTTAATGTACTAACAGATTTTTTCACATGAAGGTGGAAGTTACCCACCGCAAAGGATTATGAATTAGTTGAAGGTATACAGGCAAGGATAGGGAATTATAAATTGAAGAAAAATAAGAAAATATGAGAAGGTAAGACACTGCATCATCTATATATAAGTTGGAACTGGTGGAAAGGACATTGCCAGACTCCCTTTAGTTACATTACGTAATCTAAGTAATGTAACATGCTACATGCTGGTAAAAATGTTGCTTACAAATTCGGCAATTAAAGACATATGGGGACATGTGTGTTCATAAAAAATATCTTGTTTATGTACAAAACAGAACAGGCTTATACTTTTTGTTATAATAAGTTTTATTTTTATGCAACCTTAGGAAGTTGATGGAAGTGTTACCGTTTTGTAAATCTATGTTCAAAGCAAGACAAGAGTTAAAAGCACGTATTTCATAGCACAAGAAAACCAAAATTATATAGAAGCTTTTAACAAATGATAATTTTATTCAAAATGCAATTCGGTCAACCTAAAACTGGTTGTAACGATAGGGTCATGTCTGAATGGACAATGTTTTTCACTAAGATAATAACCTTACACCAGTAAGGTTGTCTTATAAGAACTTCCCTTTGTATAACCTATCATATCAGCACCTTCACTGATGGTGAAAACGACTGAAAAATATTCTTTCTGTAATGCTTCAAGCAAAGTTAAAAAATTAGCATTCAGATAATGATTTTCACTTTTCAGCTTTTTAGCAGTGACTCCCTCTTAGTTTTCATTGATGGTTCGTGTCGATGTTTTCAGAAAAGTACGTTCCTTGGCGAAGCGACTGTTAAATTAATAACGATCAATTTTGAAAAAAAAAACTATTTTGTAGTATGATATTTATCACACGAACCTTGTAACTCTCATTTTCTCCGGAGGTGTCTAGACGACGGAATAGCATACCTTCCATGAAGGTTAAAGAAACCAAGCTCCCCTTTTAATCGTCTCTTGAAACTTATGAGACTAAATATCTGTTTTTATAATTGCTTTATATGGTTAGTATTATTCATCTTATCATCATGGTAACACTCTCTCTTCCACTGATGATGTCAAGACTACCACCGAGTATACTGTTCATGACGCTTAGTAAAAGGGTTTAGTAATGGTTGCTAAAAATAGAATGCTTGTACTTAAAATCTTTTATGGTTTGTATATTTGACCATATTAAGGTCTTTTTCTAACTGATGGTGTCAAGACGACGAGAGAGTATGCTTGCTTTGTTTGTGAGTTTGTGAAACGAATTCGTTCCTCGTTTTTCCCCAG
>JAIZAY010000541.1:0-40270 GCA_029531755.1 Holothuria leucospilota
ACGAAGCAGGGTTGCGATTGGTGTAGATATATCTTGCTGAAGTGTATATTCCAGTCCTATTACACGTTAGTAATTTGGTCAGTTCTATCAAATTTCCACGGCTGCTCAAGACATCATATAAGAATTCTTCCTGCATGTTTTATCCACTGACTGATTTACATTTTTTGTAACTGAGGACGTGTCTATGAACATTGGAAGCCCTTTAGCAATTTTGTATGTATAAGAGCACTAAGTCAATTAGAGTTATCCACACAACGTTTTGTGTGACATGCTATTTCTGTGAGAAACGAAGATCCACAACCTGCATCGTATAAGACCGTGATATTTTGGTTATAGGAAAATTTGGCTATTCCTTCAAATAAATGCATCGTGTGTGAAATTAGCGCAGGATAAACACTCTGTAGTTTAAAGAGGGCATGACACGGGCAAAACAACTTTTGTGTATTGCAACATTGAATACAGTGTTCTATAAATATAATCTCATACACAGCTAAAACCGGTACCATTCGTCATAAATGAAATTTGAAGAAAAACGTTCAAAATCCAATTTCGAAAAATGCCGCAACAGGTCACATGACTTTTATGACGCAATTGGAGGCACAAACACTGCGCTATTAAGGACGCGCATCTAGATGTGGAACTAATATAACGCTCGATAAAGTTATCATATCTTAGCAACTTCATAAAAAGGATTACATCACAATACCCGCCCAACATACAGAGCACAAAGCGAGGACCATGTTGGGGCTTCAAAGCATATCATTGGCCAATATGTTAGCGTGCATATGCGCCCGTGTTTTAGCTTCCCTGCATATAATGAACAGCTTTGTTTTTTGTGCAAAAAGGACGCGGTTCGGGCGCGCTCTACAGGACAGCAATGGACATGTATGGACAGTCCAAGCGCGCCTTTACTCAGTGGGCTGTTCAGTACCGTTGGGAACGGTAAGCAGTCACCGCGCAACGACGCATAGTTCACAATGTGGTCACTAGTCACGCGCGCTGCTGTAGTATCGTAGCACAGGTGTTTGCAATGATGTACCCGCTAACACGCGTTAGCATGCACATGATTCGATGTGTAGAACGATGGGTGAGCTGGTGAGCTGGTGTTACTAAGCGTGCCTCCAATGACGTCACGATCTCGAGACGCGCTTACAAACGTTTTTTTCGCTTTCGGATTTCAGATGGGCTGGTTCTGGCCTGTAATTGGGAATTCACAAGGTCGTATTACTGTGTTTATGGACGTAGTTTAGTCGGGAAAACATTCGCTTTATTTCAAGCTGTATCCAAAGAATATTTACTGAGAAACGTACTTTGGCCGTGTCATACGCACTTTAAATCATTATTGAACTTATGAGCTTATATAACTGTAACACCATATCTTTGTCATATTGCTGAAATTGATTGATAATTAAAGCAGTCATTTATCCTGTGTGTAATCCACGTTTTAACATATTGTCATCTTAGGTTAAACTTACCAGAAATATCAGTTAATACAGACCAACCGCTGTATGCAAACTACGATATTGATGCAGAACCACAAAAGTAAGTTTTCTGATGATTTTGAAATAAATGTTGTTATTTGTGTTATTTACAGACATTTCTTTCTCCGCAAGCAGTGTTTGGAGATGATAATCGGAATTTAAAGATACCATGAATTCATGAAAATATATGTAACAGTAATTAGGACAAAGACACTTGCAGACCAACCGTTTCACTTGTCTTTACTTCAGATGCAAGTTTCCTAGAATATCAGTGATTCCAGAAACACCCAAAGACAATGAATACGCAACAGACATAATACAGTAAGAATAGAGCAATTTATTTTTTCCCTTCTATGTACTGTAGCCTAACGGTACCTTTAGAATCACATCTGAAATTTACAACAATATCATTATTTCATATTCTTCATTTCCTAGGTCAGGCTTTTCCAAGATACAAACTATTACGGATTACCCTGAAGATTTAGAGTACGACGAACTGAAGTACGTATGTGACTTTTGTTTCACACTTTGTCTGTAAACTTTAGACTTTTCAATTTAGTAAAGGAAAACCTTTATATGTTCCAAACCACAGCAGAAAAGTATTAAGTGTCATTTCCGGCAATGCGCATTCTTGCATAGGTGTATGAAGCTGTTCAATTTCGAATATTGAGGGTCCTTATTTTGCAAATTTTAAGGAAAATTATTGCAAAATTTTTGACAGTCTTTACAGAGGGAACAAAAAGGGGGTTTTCGTTTTGAATTGTGGGGAGGGGGAAGCATGCACTTCCGCCCCACCACATCTTCTTGCTTCCTGCGCCCATGCATTCTTGTATACATTTTGTTAATATGATACAAAATGCAAAAGACTTTCTAACATTACAACCGCTATAGAGGAAAATATTCTACAATCGACCATAATCTTAGAAGACAAGTGACCCCGAGAGGTTTCTTTTTTTCACACTTACTTAGGAGTTTAAAAAAGATAATCCTCAAATCATGATGATTACTAACGCCTGCGTATAATTATTTCGCAATGGTACTATATAATGACATATCTTCAATTCAAATGGCTGAGGAACTATATTAACTGATGAATTTTAAAATACGAACAATTGATGAGGCAATGAAAAATGTGTTTTCAATTGATACTTCTAAACCAGAGGTGGTTTGGCTCGTTAAAAGTGCATAAAATACATCGCAGTGTCTCACGGTCTCTTTCATGGACAGTACCATTATTGTTACATGGCTTTTGTTAACCTTACGATAAAATGCATCGAAACAAAAATTTCGTCTATTTTGAATAAGAAAAGGTTCAGATTTCAATTTTATAGAAGAGGGGTGACTTGCAGCCAGTGTCTTCTAAAGGAAGACTATAATTCACAAAATATTAGGGGTCACTAGAACAACTACAAAATATTGCACTCAAGGTTACCCATCTTGGATAGAACTACATATTGGTCATTTTTGAAGAATGTGAATGAGCTCTTTCTCCCTTTACTCCTTGCTGTACACAGGGAAATGTTATACAGCTCTCTGCTAAACATCACTGAAAAGTGAAGAGGAAAATTATAATCCCGAGCATACTTTGCTTGGATATTAACATGACAATATGATTCAAATGCATTGAAACTATCTCTTTCTGATTTTTCGTCTTTCCTTAAATTCAGGGCTTTCGTAACAACTGGAAATTCAGGGAAGGTAACAAAGTGGAGGCACTGAGCGAATCACAATACAGCAATTCTTGGAAACATTCAGCTGTTAATCATATGTCAACAATTAACGTTTTCGTTACCCCTTAAAACCCTTAAACATCTTTAATTAACCTCAAAATCATCACACTATCTGTATTTTTCATATCCCTTGTCATTGTTACAATCAGTCCAGTTGGTCGTTTTAGTAACTCGATGTTTTCGTTTGTATTTGGCAGGTAGGCTACTGAAATCTCTTGATACCGTCAGCCAATTGGATGTTTGCTATTGACAGTGTTACTATCTCACGCGGTTTATTTAAAGAAGAAATCTATAGACTTGAATGAGATTTGGTTGAATTCCGTAAACTCAAAAAATCGTTCTTTCTAACGGTGTCCATGCATGCCGTTCTTATTCGGAATATTAGATTTTCTCCTATCATGTTATATATTAATATTATTAAAATGTTATATAACGACAAATAATATCATGTAATATCATGAGTACTCTAGAATGTTAGCTGTAAATTCTGAAGCAAGTCTTCATTCAAAATATTGTGTTGTCTTATCTTTTTGGATTAATTATCACAGAAACATTCTTACAGCTGTCTAAATTTTATAGCCCAAACATTCTCTCAACAGTTAAGATACGTACCGTATAGAAAATAAGCTTGACAACAGGATTCAAGCTCGAGATTGAGTAATAAATTGTATAATCGTTAACAGTCTTGCGGTCTCATTAAAAATCGAAGGGTTATATTGGAAGGACTGTAAACTTGTTCAGAATTACATAAACGATCTTTTAACTACGTAAAAATGTTTCATACATCTTTAATGTAATGTTTGTTACCCGTTGTCAATACATAATCTTGTGTATGCTTAAAGTGGACAATATCTTACATGGCAAGCCTCCTGCGTACTACTATATTATCTTTACAGTCATGCGTAACTCAAGGTAAAGTAATTATTAACATAATTAGTAACATAGTAGTTAGTAACATAGATTATCCAAGTTATTTACATTTTCTATTGATCTTTATTCCAAACGATGTAGATAACCACTTGAATCTCTAAGTGTTTATTTTTTAATATATTTTCAATCCTTAAAAGATAAACAATTTTTTTGACGCAATTTATAAACAAATAATAAAGTTACCTTGTAACTTACTGTAGAGAATCGATGTACAAACAACTGCATTAACCTGCTAACCTAAATTGTAATTCTTTCTTTCTCCAAGGGAGTGTTTTTGTGGATACATTAGTTTGAAGCTATTTCCTGGTTGATTCAGAGGGAAGGGGTGGGGGCAGGGACCCTGCGGCTGTTTGTACTTTTCAGAACTTGTTATTGTATAAATATGATTAAGTGATGTTTTTATGATTTCGGCATATTTGCCTGCTTCAGTTTAGGAGAGGGAAACCCGAAGCCAAACAAGATAGGCCTACCGAAGGGGGGGGGGGGGGTGAGATAGCTTGGAGCGAAATTATTTCAGGGGTGAGACATACCAAAATGCATTAGGGCAATGGTAATTTTTGATTTTCGAGGCGGGGATATTTTTCCGGAAGGGGGCTCGGCCCCCTGGCCCTCCTTGGATGTAAGTTGTAATAATAATTCAGGCTTTGAAGGGCAGTTATTTTACAACGCTAAGCCACAACGAATGTGGGAGAAGCCTCTGGCTTTATAAATTACAACTTCTATTCGGGTGGCTAACCAACTCACCAAATTTATATCAAATTTGGTTTCTTTTGAAAGGCTGGTTCAGATGGAAAAATCGTAGATTGCTCTTGGATCAAAAACCCACCTTACTCTGACCCTGCCTGGGGTTGAACTCCAAATCTTCTGTTTGCTAAGCTTTACCGTTTCAAATGCATCCGCCTTTTATCCACTCGGCCACGTACAGCACTGGTTTATGCTGGCTGTAGATAACCGTGTTGGGAAAATGTTTATATGCAAATTAAGTTTCTGTGAGCTATATGAGAACCATAGCGAGAAGTCCTGTCCTTTCTCAGATCGATAACGCCATATGCAAAAACATTAAATTTTTAAAGTTTGAAATAACGCACGCATCATGTACATAGAGCAGTGATGTATTATTCTCATTTTATTTTTATGTAAAGGCAGTGTTTACCAATTGTACACCTTTTCTTACACTTTGTTAACACGTTTACTTTATGCTCTAAACATGTTTAGCAATAACCCATTATATTGTTAGCAATTTGACACCATTTAACAACAGTTTTCTGTAATTCGACAAGCTTGTTTTAGCGTTTATACATGTGCATAACATGAGGACAAAACAGTGTTTGAGAATCCGTCCAGTTTCTAAAGCTTTGTTTCTTTACTATTCGTTCTTTCTTAGTCGTCTCCTACAATGTACTTCAATTGAACTTTTCAAAGTTTGGTTGTTCTCTGATTTCAAGATTATCCCGAACCTATCCCTAGTTTCTTTGTATGTTTTAGGTTCATGGACTAAGCTATTCGATGCGTTAAGTTAACTGAAACTGAAATTTTCTGCATGAAATCATCGGAACTATTGAAGTCATTTACAGTTTGTCAGTTTCTACTAGTGTTTAGTTTTAATATATGTTTAATTCATTGCAAAAAATATGAGTTTCAAGTGATCTACATTTCGTTTACTCTCAGTAAAAAGAAAAGTAAAGACTTTCGTAGTAAATAGTCGATAGCTGCCACTGATTTACTTGCAAACGTTCTGACCAATCCCAAGCTTGCCATACTTTCTGCTTTATCTTACAAATTGGCTAGACCGTTTGGTTATTGACTGTAGGCCTATAGGTGGCGTGAGTATTTATAGATGGTGAGACCCTACATATACGACGGAAGTGTAGGTTGCCTTTCTTCACTTACGGTATAAGTCTTTGGCTCATAATTATGATGTAAAATAATGAGAGATAGCAAGTCAAGTACTCTTAAGTGAAATATGTGCATTACAGCTAACTTGCCAAAGAATTTCAGTATAAACTCAGACCTTTAAGAGCTGGGCATCGGCTTTACAGAACAACGAAAAGATCTTCTTTGCTCGCTAGTTACAACGAATGATAACACCATGTCGTTTATATGGGTAAATATTTCTTTTGTCAATGGTTTGATCAGTATTCCAGTCCACCGATTGAAAACCACCGACGCCGCTTAGAGTATGATTGCAATTTTCGTCCCCATCGTTCATGAACCTGTCATGAATACATGAACATTGTTGAAGGTATAGGATGAAGCCCGTGACAATACACGTGTAATTACGTCACTGTCGAATAGACACCTGTCATTGGATAAAAGTTTACAGGAGTTGTTAGTGAAGTAATCATTCTTATAACACAACTTAATACAAAGGTATGCACAAACGACCTGTCGACAAAGAGCAATACCACTTTGAAATTCGATATGGCAAAGAGGTAAGTGCATCGTTTCTTTTAGCCATTATGGAGATAAGACCCATAGTGTGATGATGTCATTACTTCTATTCGAAAAAAATATAATTAAAGTCAAATAACGTCAGGTTAATTCAGTGTTGGTCGAATACTATCATACGGTCGAATAAGAGTAGATATACCCTTTCTAGTTAATAACCACTAATGCAAGTTTCAAAGGTGGCTATCCAGCTTTCACTTCCTCATTCTCAAATATGTTTCCTTTTTACGCTAGGCAAAAAGAGTAAAAATTATATTGCTCTTCATATTGCAGTTACATCACGCATTTGTTTGCAATTATATAACGCAATGTAAGTGGTCTCTCCAACATAAGGGCAAGCAAGACGTTTGGGTCTGTCTGCCATTACTTTTATCTATTGAAAAAGCTAGTGTGTATAGGACTCTTCTCGAGATCGAAAAGTGGAACTGAGTGATCACATTCAGTCCAACTTATAGCAGTTCTCCTAACCGTCCAAAAACCAGTACTGAATGTCATTCGAGACCAGTCTCGAATAGTTTTCAGCCAATCAGAATGCAGAAATTAATGAAGGTGTTTATGAATTACACATAAGCCCTAACGTGTTAAACAACGTCAATCATATACTGTTAGTTGCCTTCATAGCTAACTCCGCAACCCATAAACAGACATTCCAACATGAAAGCCTTAATCAGTTCCCGAAGGAGGCATTATCGCCCCTGAGGGGCGCTTTTGCAACTCAGGGGACGATGAGCACTAAGGGGGCGGCTAGAGGCGTTTAGAAAAAATAAAAAACTCAATTTTATTTGGGGCCTTACAAGATTCCAAAAGGTTTCCTCTAGCCGATCTCTCAAATTTAATTAGTTGCATAGAAAGGAGATAAATGAATTCAACAAGTCAGGATGGTCTAATATCCCCTCCTTGGATGCACAATATCACATCTAAAGGTGTTTAATTTCAACTGTTTCCTGGCGAGGACCATCATATTTCAATCAGTGGCAGTGAAAGAAGGCACTGAACTGGGCATTGCTTACAATTGTCCCACCACTTTTACCTCGAATGTCGTTTTTCTCCTTGCTGTCATTGTGACGGTTGTAGGTAAGTGTAACATAATAGAAAACTTTTGCAATGTATCATGAAGTAGAACCTTAAAGTGTTTTCAAAATGCAAATTTTTGTTGCGCCAATTTCAGCTTTCTCATTATTTCTACCTGTAGGACAACTTGAAGGGCATAAGTCTTTCAAAGTCCCATCCTTCTTCCTATTATAAGGTAATCGAAAGAAAAAAAATTGACTGACAGTGCCTCGTTCTTGTGTCGACATTATCGCAAATACCCCAGAGCTTCCCGTGGGGACGTAACCTTTTTGTCCCCATTAGGGGCCCTTGGGGGAACGGTCCACAACTCGTTGGGCCCCTGGCATCTGTTAAAACCCCCCAGAATTCCCTGCCTCTGACTGCGATCAAACCTAAAAGCTTTCGTAAATAATGGGTTAAAGATGCTTCATCTCAAAGGGTAGGCAGTTTTTTAAGTCCCCCAGACGGTTGGTTTGCTACCCTGGGTCGGACCCACACAAACTAACGATGTATATGTAGGTCTACCGTTTATTTTGACATGTTTTTATTATTGTCATTTCATTCATAGCAGTCATTCTAAAGAGTGTGGAAGGCAGGCATTTGTCCATAGGCCAACCCCATTCGGTGAAAGGGGTGGTGAACACCACCCCCTTTTACCGAATGGGGTGCTGAAAAAGGTTGGGAACCACTGGCCTAAATGACGCATTCGCTACTCGTCCTATTTCACTAGGATACGGTTACTGCTGTTTTTGAAAGTATGATAGAGCCTAAATCCATAGTAAAGGTCGATACTCACCGACGGCGATCAGTCGCAAGACGGTTCAACTGTTTTTCCTCTCTGAAAATTCTTCATTACAAACTCTGTATTATTGGAGAAAAATTACGGGCTGGTTTTCTTCCATGGTGTTCGTTAAAGTTCTATAAAGCTAACTTATACACCCCATCCCCTTAAAACTACGTAACTTCTAAGTAGTCTCCACAGATTTTTAAAATGCGGGAATTTCATGGTCAATTGCACAGGCCTAGTTTCTCTCTTGTATTTGTCTTACTGTAAAATTGTCAGGTAAAGGATGCATCATCTACTGCATGTTGTCCCCGGCAGGGCCCTGATGAGCCTTCCCCGCACGTCATCTATTTTGCATTCTCAACTAATACAGCAATATTTTCTGCATAATCTTCAAAATTTCCACCGCATGCAATTTTGTAGGTCAGATTTCTGAAGAAACATTAAGTTAACACAAATTTGGTTACGTCAAGGATGTTTTGTGCAAAAGACGGTGTCAAATACAATGATTTCTATAAAACTTAATCCTTATCTCATTAATCTTTTCACTCCATAAACAGCATCCTTCCAAGCCCCTGTCGACCTTGCTTGTCGGAGCTTAGGCTCCCTCGTCTGAGGGCTTGTCCTCGTCGGGAAAATCCTACCGCCACCCCTATACCCCGTAAAATTAGTGCTTATAGAGCCTACGAAAGTCTTTATCCGACCCTGACCACTACCCCTTCGACTCCTTACCAGGAAGGTAATCTCATGAAGCCTTCACCCCAACTATAAAAACAGCTTGATACGCCCATGACCCTAGGTACAATTGTAATGCAATGAACGCTGGACCGTCAAAACGTCCTACGAAAACAGAGAAGCGCGACGCAGGGAAGTTGGTGATAAACCTTCGCAATAAGCGAGTTCGACAACTCGACTGCACATGCGCACATCATTCAAACCGTCTGGATAAGCACAACACTACCTTACCTTCAACACGTTTTCCAAAAGTTGAGTTAACTTGAGAAATTTGTAGAACCCTCCTTCTTTAAATCCATCGCAAATATAAGGGGGTTTGTTCGTGTGGTTTTGTGTCCTGGACTGCATATAAACTGCCTATTTTGGTATAAAAACTTATTATAATCTGCTATATGGAGACCCGTATTTTCGTGCAAGTAGGCTGGCCACAACTAGATGCAGGCTTAATGATAAAGGAGTGTACTGCACGAAAATTGCGGACGCATGAAAAGAAGGGGCGGCAGCATACTATGTGCTAACCTCAGTTTGTTTATCCCGCCTGCATCCCACACTTCCATTCAGCATAAGAATTTTTGAACTCGCTTATTAGTCTAGCGGCGAATTTGAAAAAGAGCTCTAAAAATTGACTTACCCGGTACCGATTTGTAAAATATAGCGACTATGCTAAAACTATTGTTTATAATGTAACTTTAAATTTTAGGTTGGTTGTCACTTTTTAAAAGTTCCCGAACATGCAAATTTTCAAGGTCAAAGGTCAAAAAGGTCAATTTTTTAAAATTTTAGTATTTTTAACACACTTTAATATAACGAGGCTTATAAAATGATGTGAGTCAAAATGAATAATTTATACAGTCCTAAAGTGCTCAAAATGTAATGAAAATAAAAGAATTATAAACTGTTTATAGAGTGTTTTCTTAGCCTTAACAAAGAAATTTGAATAACGGACTTAGACACATTGAACAGTCTGTTTTCAACACCTTTCAATTTCAATTCTGGACCACTGGTGAAGAGTAAGAAGAAAAACGTCCAGAACAGTGTTGGCGCCAGGTGGGGGGGGGGCAGGGGGCCATAGCCCCCCGTCGGGGGAGGCTGCCCCCGTCGGGGAAATTTTCCGGTTTCGGGAAGCTACTATGTATACGATAAAATATGTAGTCCCTGACAACGGGCAGTCGCTCCAACGACTTACTTAATTTTGGTCTAAATTTGGGCAAATTCTTTAATAAAATCCCCAGATTTTCCAATTTTCTTCGTAAAAACCCAATTTTTTTCAAATTTTCCGTGGTAAAAGCTCAACTTTTTCAATTTTTTCCATTAAGAGTTTGAAATTTTCGGCGCTCTTCGCGCGCCAAAATTTTACTTCAAACATCGTTTCGGCACTACATCGCCCTCACCGAGGCTTCGGGTTGCTGGCCCCTCGTCGGGGAGCTTGGTCCCCTGTCGGGCAATCCTGGCGCCACCCCTGGTCCAGATATAATCCCACGCGTTCTGTAAACTGTGGACGAGTGATGTTTAAAATACAACCTTTGAATGTTTGTTTAGTTTTCGAACATAGTTTTAAGGTCAAGAGTCATTAAAGGTCGCACCTTTTAAACTCTATCTGCATTTTACGTTTTTCCCCATAAAGACCCTTCACAAAATCATGTGACTTCAAACAACATTTATTCAGATATCTTAAAGCAACTTTGCCAGGGGTGAGGCCAGGTGGGATGAGGAGGCCAAGTCCCCTTCGAGAAAGGTTGAGGCCCTCGTCGGGAAAATTTTCTAATCTTTTTTTTTAGGGCGAATGAGTGTGTGCGATAAAGTTTCTAATCTCCGACAGCGACTGGTCGTCCCAACTGTTTAGTTGGGTCACGGTACTCTCAAAGAGGGCTATTTTTCAAAATAAATTGCAAACCTAACCTTTTGCATTTACTTCAATATAAAACCAAATTTTTAAATTAATTTACTTCAATAAAAACACCAAATTATTGAAATTTCTCCACTAAAAGCCCCAAATTTGTGCCACCCCAATAGCGCCGAAATGTTTATTCACCATCCTTCCATGCAGTAATCCGTCGCTTTTGTCCTGGTTTTGGACCATGGCTTCCGCCCTTACCAATGTTGAGAACTTGCAATCCTTAAAATTAAGTGGGATATAATAAAAATATTTATAGGCCTACCATGAAATGTAGGCTATTTTCGTAGCTGTATCAGAGAAATTTGAATTTTTGTTTCGGTTGTTAGGATGTGTGGAACCATTGCATTGTTTATATTAAATGTGCGAAATCACATAGCCTAACTAAATTAATTGACTGAATTATTTATTAAATACATTACGGTGTTTCTGTCATTGCAATAACTATTTGCCAACATGAACCAGATCAGCTTAAAGAGGTATGTTGTAGCAATATCCCATGCAAAAAAGTAGATATTTGTTTAAATGTTTTCGGACGTGATGGTAAATTTTAGTAAGGCAGAAAGCGTCTTTGCTCGGGATGGCATACAACTAATACACTGTACCGCTACAAACTGACAAAGTACGCTTTTGCTTTGTTTCAACACACATTCTTCTGCTATCTTTTTATGAGAGGGAGTTGGAACATAGTCGCAATGGAACTTGGTTAGCCGGACTTTGGAAAAAAATCCTATTTCTCTGGCACATTTTGTGAAAATCCGGCCATTGGTCGGATTATTACAGTTTGTCGGGCAAACGGCTTAGCCTCCTCCTACCCCTAAAAAGTGTCCCTTACACCCATCGTAATTGTTACATGAATTTAATTCATTTTGTTTACTGGTAAATAAACCTTTAATAATTTGTGGTTACAGAGCAATATAATTATGAGTTGTTTCCCTGTATTGGAAAGCCAGTGAATGATTCTTGCACCGATCTATGTTGTTTTCAAGTCTGGACATGGAAATGGCACATATCCATAACAAGACTTGATTTTACTTGCAAAAAGAAAATCCTTTAAATAAAATAATTCGCAGTTCTCAAAAAATGATTATGTTGAGATGAATTCAATGAAGCTTGTAGAGGGGCTGTTAATACGGTACAAATTCATATATGATCTAGCTTTCATTTTGCTAAAGTTATAAAGAGAGTGTTTAGTAATCACAATTAGGGATTACGTGTTTAAAATTGCAGCCACATCTAGCATCGTGAGGCGGATATTTAGAAAACAAGTTCCTTTCTAAGGACTGATCATGCTTTTTTCTAGCACAATATACGTTTTTGTCGACAAATGATTGGAGGTAAGAAGCATTCAGCAAACTCGAGGGTTTTTGCCACCATATTATTCTTTTAGCCTAGCAACAAACACATAAATTGGTTGGTTAAATCACGGGTCAACCAGATTCAGATATAGCCTGAATGCAACCATGTGTTGACCACTCTGTTCGAAAATACAGGTCCATAACTTAAAGGCATTTTCCAGTGGCTTTTCATTAGGATTCTATGTGAAAGACAAAAATATTCCAGCTCATGCCCTTCAAACCCCGTACCAATACTCTTTTCCTAACTCGAGATATCTAACATTAAAGACTGCTTATTTTTGTCCAAAAATACCTCCACTTCTTATCAAGGTCACAGAATGTTATGTAAAGTGGGCACATTGCCTCAGATTTCTTTTGTTTTTCTTTATAATTGAATGTCCTGTTGTTCTTGAAATTTGATACTGCTGGAATGTTTGAATATCTTTCCATGTAGATTTAGCATAATCTACAACGTATGTAGGGCACAAAAAACAAAGTTGATAAATATTCCCTACAGCGGTGTCAATATCATAAAGAAATTCAAGGCTTTGTCAAATTAATGTGCCGCGATGACATCACAGTTTCCCATGATGCACTTCGTCTTGAGAAAAAATTGTATTTCTTTGAAAATGTATATCTTCCAAACGCTACAAGCTATTGAGATGTATCTTCCAAACGCTACAAGCTATTGAGATGCGGTTTTCACCTCCTAGATGAGAAAAAATTTCTGCATTTTTTGAAGGTATTGTTTTTTGCCACTGGCAAATCCCATTAAAAGCAGTGGAGGGACCCACAAAAATTAACGCCTGGGAGAAATTGTAGGAACAAAAATTACCTTTGCCTTTTATGTTAACACATTTCGTGCCTTGAAAATGATTTTCCCTCTTACAGTCTGGGAACTTTCTCGTCCTCTTCAGCACGTTGTCTGGCTATGGATATGGATGAACCTGGCTGTAAGAGGGTTTGGTGATTTGAATTTTCATATGCAGATTATTGAAGGCAGTTTCAATTGACAGGATACTCAAAATGCTTCTTTCTTATGAAAAGCAAAGAATTTGTTAATTGTTTACTGCTTTGACCCATATAGGACAAGATTTTAGTGACACATTTTGAAGGTGGAACATTGTATTTTATTACTCTCACATCTGATATAGGATCCGCAATTTTTATAATGAAAAAATTTAGCTGTTCATCACTACTTTTTCCTACTTACAAAGTGCATTCCGGCGTTTGTAATGACCATTCTGATTTTTCGCCTTCAGAAGCACAACATGAAAACTGCCAGATGTATATTTTCCAACGCCATATAGTCTAAGGGCTTTAATAAAAGTATAGTCAGAAACCTCGTCTATATGAGAAAATCTTAATTTGTTACCACAAATGATAACTTGAAAACACTGAAGCGAAACACCGTTGCCACATTTTTGCGTTAAACTTTCCAGATATGGTTTATAAATTTGACTAGTCTTCACATAGCTGACGGGGTTTTTTGTTTAGCCTTTCGCTACGGTTACCCAGTGTGTCAGAAGTTAAAGAGAGCCGCTATGCAGGCAAACATTCGACAGATCAATTTTATTCAAGAAGAGCATTATATTGCAATGTAGAACTTATAACGATACATAGGCGTAGGAAGCTTTTCGCGACTGGGGGGGGGGGGCTGAATTTTGTTTCGGATCGCCGTCCTGGGGAGGAGTCTAAGGGGAGGGGGTTTGGTCCCGCTCCCTGTGGAACATTTGTGGGTATTTAAGGGGCCTCAGATGCAATTTGGTGCAAAATTATGGACAAACTTTAGGGAAATTTACTTC
Organism: Holothuria leucospilota; assembly: GCA_029531755.1. Taxonomy (NCBI): domain Eukaryota; kingdom Metazoa; phylum Echinodermata; class Holothuroidea; order Aspidochirotida; family Holothuriidae; genus Holothuria; species Holothuria leucospilota. The sequence goes on from JAIZAY010000541.1 coordinate 14,195, forward strand.
AAATTTTTGACATTTTTTACAGAAGAGACAAATAAGGGGTTTTTGCCCTTGGATCTTGGGGGGGGGGCGGAAGAATACTTCAGCCCCCTCACATTTTTGACTGGGGCCCCCAGTCCCCGCTTCCTACGCCTATTAAACGATCTTACCTTGTCTTTATTGAGAGACGCTTTATCTTCATGTGGTAAAACATGCATAAGATGCATTGGAATATCATATCGTGTAAATTTGTAATGGGGAAAACTAAAAAACTAAAAATAATGAAAATATTCAATGAAACCATAGTAAATATTGATAATTAAGGGTTTTATGCATTGACTGGAGTTTGGGCATGTTTATTGTAAATTTATTCGAAATATTTACCACACTAGACTCAAGGTAAAGCCTCCCCTGAAGGTGAAGTACACATGTATAGTACCAAGATTGTTGAAATTGGGTGAAAATAGACTCGTGACCTTTGACCCTCCTAATTATCATGTTCGGGTAAATTTAAAAGGTGACAACCAACAGAAAATGAAAGCTGACATCCTAAGGAACATTTTAAGGGTAGGTGTCAACTTTTACAAAGTTGTACCGGGGGGGGTCGAAAATTTTCAGACTTCGCCGCTAGACTATATTGACTGAGTAGCAAAAATGAGATGGGCTTTGTGTGTAAAGCAACCGAGGGTGGTACGCTACATAAACCTCTAAAATGACGTAACAAAATACCAGGACTGTAACGCCCTAGTCCGGACTAAGATTCGATTTCGGACTCTAGTCCCTTTTTTACTGGACTCGGAATTGACCCAGAATGGGCTGCGTCTTGACTTGGATTCGGAGTTGATTCCAGCCAAGTTCGCTAAACTGAAAGTTACATAATTTTTTCACTTAAGGTTACATTCTTATTTTGCGCAGAGTCTAACACATGAATTTTCACAAGCAGTCAACTAAATTACAGAGTTAAGAAGACTGTATAAAATTGACCCATGAAATGACCCTTTCAATCAAATGTACTTGAAAATGGCATTAATAGTATTTTGATGCGATGGTAAATTGTCAAATGGCCGGAATCGGAATTGGCCTGGAACTGAGAGCACTGGAATCGGAATTGACTTGGAATCGGATGGAACTGGACTCGGAATTGGCCAGAAATGGTAGCCACTGGAATCGAAGTTGGCTCGGAATCGATTAGCTGGACTCGGTTACAGCCCTGATGAACACGTTTAATCAAAGTCACCCCCAGGGGTGGCGCCGTAGAGGGTGCATATTTATCATGCTTCAATTTTCCAGTTATAATCAAGCTGAAAAATTATGTCAGCATGAAAATAAATCAACATGACATTTCTAGTGTAGATTACATAAGCATGTAACTTGTGTCAATCAACTCTTTACAACTAAATGGACGATTCAGAGCCACGTTTCTGCTAGATGCCAGGAATTTACATCTAAAAGTGTTAAATTTCAAAAATTTCCCGAGCAGAACTCCAAAATACCCTCGTGGGCGTCTTATCTTTAGCTCATGTTTTGGAGGCTTAATCTTCACCCTTACAAAGCAAGCCCCATCCATTTCAAAGTATTGGATTCTCACCTGACAGATAAACTGATTGAGTGAATTGTTTTTTCCTTTCCACTGGCATGTAATAAGAAAGTGATTGACAAAATACACATAGGCGTAGGAGGTGGGGGGCTGCGGCCCCCATTAAATTTTTTTGTGGAAATTCGGGCAAAATGCTGAGAATTTGTCGGGCACCTACTGAAAGAAAAATAATGCAGTAATATAGCTAAAGGGTGTTAATAATTTAAAAAACTTCCTTGGTAATTAATGTTAAGTTCTGATTTGAATTGCACCAGCACCTATATATTCAGTATTAATTCATCAGTGTGTGCTTTAATGGTTAAACTTATATTATGATTAGTGGTGTATTTGAGGGGCCATTGGGCCATGCCCCACCCTCACTGATGCTGATTTGTTTCTGCCTAAAATTCGTAACTTTTTTAACACAAATTTTACTTCAAAGGTAGCATATGTGGCACCAGATTGCATGTAAGGACAGCTAATTTTTCAAAAATTTTCAAAGGGGAGGGAAAACCTCCTCCCCTTAGACCCCTCCCCCAGGCCGACGATCAAAGACTTCCGCCCAGATTAAAACCAATAAAGAAGGTAAAAACACGGCAAATTATTGTATCCAATTGGCATGCGGTGTGATAACAGATGCATGCCTAAATGATATGCACATTAACATGTCGAACGTGCGTGGAGCGCGCAGAAATTTTGGGTTACATTTTTCGGGCAAGTCGTTCCAGCCCTCTCCCCCCCCCCCCCAAATCAACTTGGGCTCCTATGCCCATGAAAATACATGGTACTATTTTGTAGAAATAATAGGATGGGAATATACATATATTAATCATTCAGGGATCATAAAAACACCTAGCCAGGGTCATGAGAAAAAAAGTTAAGAACCACTGACGTAGTAAGTGTCCAGACACTGAGTATCTACTTTCTATCAAATTAACGTCCTTATTGCGTGTAGGGTTTCTATGTAAAAAGCAGATCATTCAAATTACAAGTATTATCGATGAAAACATTCAAACTAAAATCATTTATACCATTTGCGTATTCATGAAATCACTTACTTTGTACTTGCAATGGTATTACACTTTATGTGCCTACCCAGGCAAAATTTTTGTTGCTGGTAAAGTTTTGAGCAAGTTAATATGAAACAACAATTAGCTCAATAGAAATAAAATCTCTTCAACATTTGGATAACGACGGTGCCCAAATTGTATGAACTCGGAAAGAGTTAAAACTAAAAAATAAAAAAGCAAACTGTCCAAATTCTCCTGCAAGTTTGGTATACCGTTACGGGCATTACAAAATAGTATTTTTCTTGCTGGGTCTTTATTAACAGAAAATTCCGGGGGGGGGGGGGGAATTACTCCCCCACTGGGTGCTTACAAACTTTGGAACATTAACCCAGTGGCCTCCAGTATGCGATTTTAAAAAATTTCGTCGTAGAACCCGTTTCGAAATAAGTTACACAGAAGTGCTAAGCCGCGGTCACACTACAACGAATTCGGATCGGATTCCGATCCGATATTTGTGAATTTTTATTATAATCTTCTCCATTTCGGGTCGGAAAGAAGCCAAAATTTGCCAACCTGTGTAATTATATGATTTTTATCGCAGGACTACGAAAATTAAATTTATGCGAATTATTTCGTGACGTCACAAATTTTGGGCTCTTTCTGACCAGAGATGGAGAAGATATTAAAAACTCACAAAAATCGGATCGGAATCCGATCCGAATTCGTTGTAGTGTGACCGCGGCTTTAGACAGTTCCCGACGTAAATCAGTCGCACCTTATGTTTACTAGATACCTTTGCACTCAACTGTATGCTTAAATCAGGTAGGTAATATCACCTCCCTGCTCAAAAGAGGGCAGCAGACTACTTCAATCAGAATCCCGAAGTTTCGGTGTGCTTCGTTTTCTGTAAAGTTCCGTTGCTTCCTTTCCATCAGAGGTGTTCCATGTCCTGTCAATACCAAGTATATAGACACCCTCAAAAGAACTTTTCTGTTAGGTCGGGAATTTCATCCCTGATAGGTACCTGTGTGCGTTTGACCATTTCACTCCCAGACGAGTTCCAGTGGTTTTTAGTACTGAATATTTCATACCATCCGAAGATAGTCATAGGAAAGCTGTTTTCAGCTGAAGGCCTGCAATTTTGAGCATGTCACCCCAGGGGAAAGGGTCTGAGGAGAAGGGGTGACCCCACCTCTTAAACGAAACTTCATTTTAAACGCGTCCGTCGCATTGATTCTCACCTTTTTGATACAACAATGTGATGTCTGCACATCTCTTTCAACAGCTCTCAACTTTTAGGTAGCACACCACAATTAATTTATCCCATCGACTTGATAAATTTTCTTCATATCCAAGTCTTAGAGGCCTTGTACGTAGAGTTTTACATTACAAGTCAAGGCTGAGGATTTGGTCTATCATGACATGAAGAAATAATCATAGCAAAGCGATTACATTGTGAGCTAGAAAAGTACAAATCTTAGGACTTAACACCCTGACTGTTTTTTTCGGGTAAGTTTTACGGTCGGGGTCTAGGGGTGGAACTCCTTGGCGTCTAAGGGGATAAGACGGCCGGAAGCTCTTGCAATACTACAAAGTGTGTTATACCAAGTATAACACACGACCGTATGTTATACTAGACTATTGCACGATGGGTAACACACTACCGTGATGATAGTGCCGAACCCATGGCATGTGACCACCAATCCTCCAATCAGATGTAGAGAAACTAATAAGGTGTTATATAATATAGATTATCTCATAGTGTTAGTACGTCTATTTGAAATATTTTCATGACGGGAAGGAAATTTTGTGCAACGGGACGGAAAATGGTGCAACGGGACGGAAAATTTTCAACTTGGGATGTTTTTTTAATGCCCATCTGTTTAATAAACTTAGCATAGATGTTCTCAGTGATGTACCATGAAAGTTATATGAATGTAAACTAATTGACCATTTTAATTTATAGTTGCTTAAATATTGAACCACACAATAGAATTTACACCCACTGTATAATGATTATACAGTAATTGCACATAAAAATACACCTAGTTAGTGGTACACTACTGTAGCATGTACCAAAATTGTTTCAAGTCATACTCAGTTGAAATCATAAGTCAATTTAAATAGTAACTATAATTATGTTTTGCAAAATTGAACACATTTATTGTAGCATCTAGTCACACCTTTTGCTAGAGTGAACTCTCTAAATGTAAAAGAGTGAATTTCACTCTTCGACGATTGACTACAGTGACCTCTCTCTGTTTCGAGTGGAATTCCACTCTGCCCGGAGTGGTAATTCACTCATTTGGAGTGAATTACCACTCCGGGAAGAGTGAAATTTCCACTCGAAGAAAGAGTGGTCACTGTAGGCAATCGTCGAAGAGTGAAATTCACTCTTTTACGTTTAGAGAGAAGGCATTGAAGCCATGTTCAACTACATTACAACTCAGTATAGTGTCATCATCAGTCATCATCAGCTGTATTCGGTAATTACGTGTAATTACGTGTAATTATGTGTGGGTATACGTGGTTAAAAGCAGTTCTTGCATTTAATTACTAGGCACCTACAGAGGGACTTCATATGACGCCACGTGAGTGGGATTCCCAGGCACTGAAGGGCAGAACAAAAACGCAGTAAGCATATTTACAGCACAGGCGCACAGCATAACCATAGATATTTCTGTGACACAATGGAAGCGTGCCCTTCAAAATCAAAGAGACGTGGGATCCTGCCCTTCAAAAACAAAGAGATGCGCGATCACGTGCCATCATTGGAACCCCTCTACAGGCCTACTTCCTACAGTTAATGTTGGGATATTTGAATCACAAACAGGACAGGAAACAAAATTGGTAACACCATAGATGTACTAAATCTTGTAGTGTGGTAACACACTCAACTAACCCCACCCTATTCACTAACTGCTATAGGAAATATACGATTTTACTGAAGCAAAACAACAACGAACAAAAACAACCAGAGAGCCAATAGGTTTGGGTTTCCTTGCCTCTGAAATACAATATAAAAATAGATAGGAAACTGGTTCCAAATTGGTAGAGTCATTATGGAATTGATTACTGTTGACATTTATGGGCAGAATGAAAGATCCATGGAGAGATTGTTATAATAGCAAGTGTCAGATTCACCAAGGTTACCAAGTTCTCAAGTGACTTATCTTGACATCTTAATGACCTATTGACCTCTGGTGACTCAATTGACCTTTGACCTCTATTATAAACATTACAGATCATCCACACAACACGGTTCATTTTCACGCTAAGTATAAGATACTTTACTGTAAGCCCTCTTGAGACATTGTGTTTAGCCCTTTTCAAGTTTTTCTCCACCACAAACCAGAATACAAAAATGCAGTTTTGTGTTCACATTTGACCCTGGGAATTCTTGATAAATTTTGCTTTTTGACCTCTGGTGACCCCAAATGACCTTTGACCTCCACCATTAACAATAGGGTTCTTCCTCTCACCATACTGCATCTACAAAAGAGTTCTTCCTCGGACCATAGGGCATCCACGTCCCCAAGTATGAAATTTATCCAAGCTTCCCACCTTGAGACATCGTGTTAACAAGGTTTTCAGATTTGACCTCTGGTGACCCCAGATGACATTTGACCTCCACCAAAGACAATAGGGTTCTTTCTCTTAATATGGGGCATCTGTGTACCGAGTTTGAGAACTGTCGGAGTTTCCCTTCTTGAGATATGTTAACGAGCTATGTGTCACAAAACACGCACACACACATACATACATACATACATACATACATACATACATACATACCTACACTAGTAGCACTGTGGGCTTTTTACTGTATATGCATTGTGGGTTGACGAATTTAAGTGTAACTGCACACTGTGGGAATGCCAAATTAAGTCAGTTGCAAGGTACCCTGTGGGTTGAAATATAATATAATTGTGGGCCTGTCTTTGTTTGAAGTACACTATGGGTATATGTTTGTACCCTTGTGTGGTTATATACTTTCGTGCAACAAGCAAGTTTAGGAGAGGCACAGAGTCGTGCAATAATGGTTCAAAATTTAAAAGCATCCTTTTCAGTGCTGATAGACTTTCTTATTCCTTCCTTTTCATAGTATACTTCTTTCTTGGAAGTTTGCTAGTTCACCAAAAGGCAGAAGAACCAGCAAAACAGTGACATGTATTGATCTTTTTGGATAACACCATGCAGGCTATAGTGGAAAAATTTAGCTGAAACAAAAGTTCATCTTTCAAAAACCTATTTTTGCAGGCCTTCGACTTCGACAGGTGTACTACAAATCACACTCCTCAGGAAATTAAAGAGTGTGGTAGGTGTGTTTTTTTATTAAACTTTAATAGATTTATATGAGTTCCCATTCTTTAGGCTATCTAGGTGAGCAAAGAATCACATTCTTCACAGTGATTTGAGGCAAGTGGTGGTGAGCAATCACACTCACATGCCTCAAAATTCAAGGCCTAATTTTAGATGATCAGTAGATTCATTCAATTCTGTAAGTAAAGACTCCAGTAACTATTATTATATAAATAGACATTAAAATATGTAGACCTATGTAGGCTATATGTGAATAGCCTAATTCTCCTACCAGTTTGTTCACACCTGTTTAAAACAGGAAAATTTTTAGTTCATTTTAATTAAACTATACTTGCATTTCTCTCTGTCTATTTATTTATGCTTGAATGGTAGAAAATTTCAAGGTCCATATCAAAATGAAAATATCTTATAAGATATACAAGAGTCATAATAAAGAGTACACAACACATGAATGTACACTTTCAAACTAGTTTATTACTGAGTAATTGGTTTTTGTCTTGTTCGAGCAGTTAAAAACAAATACTTTTTATTAGTTCCACAAACCTTTCATGTGTAACATTAGCATAATGGGTAAAGATTGCTTTCCCAGAGATTTGGATGTATTGTATCTTCAGCCTTCTCACCTTTGGTTCATTTAAAGTGCTGCCTCCAAGTGACACCAATTGATCAACCACCTCTGATCTCTGTTATTATAAAAACTTATAAGCGAGACATAAACAACACACAATGCTGTCAGTAAATGGGTATCATCTGTGTACAATTAATAGCACAGCAAGGTGCCAACATGTTCCCTTTTTTATTAGATGAATATGAATACTACTCCCAAAAAGAATCTTGATGTATTTCAAGTACAGGCATGCTTTTACAACCTCTAAATGGACCAAATTCCCTTCTCTGAAGTGGAGTACAACCAATAAACACTGGCTAACATCGAACTTCACCAGCAGTCAAGGACAAGAATACATGGAGAAGCATAAACTGTGTCAATTACTATCATAATGTTTTGTCCCATATCCCTCTGTAGTCAGAGCTAAAGATCATTGGCATCCAATGTGCACTGACAATATTGGCTAGCACACCTTAAAGGCAATGGACAAATCATAATGTTACACATGTAAGCACTTTTGACAATTTCTCCCATTAAGGAATGATTTGTCATCAACACAAATGAAATCCTTCTTTCCTCTCTAATATCTAATATCAAGAGTGAGCAACTATAACATAACAATTAATGTAAAACAGCATACAAAATTGTCAAGAACAAATGTAGTCAGTGCATCAACATGACAGTTAATTACTCACCTATCACCTTTGATACATGCCTGTAAAAGCATACATATGGTTGATTGCATGCTTATAAGTAGCAACAAACTAACTTTTTAAGATTTGCTATTTGTAACTTCCTTTCTTCGCTTAAATTTACCTTTTAAAACTAGCAACAGGAGTAGACAACAAAAGTTTAAAATGTACTAGTATAGTAAGAGAAAAACATGACATAGGCCTACTTATGTGCATCAAAACAGCAACACTTCTTCTTAACTATGTGTTTTTGATGTGTAACTGCAAATGAAGTATTTAATACAGTTTGGATGCATCAAAACAAAAAACATATAATAATAGTTTAATCTGCACACTTTAGCCTTAACCAGCTGACTTTTGCTTTTATGCTTTTCAGTGGCAGCTTCCACAGAGTACCCCCTTTAGAATTACTAATGTCCATTGCCTTGCGCACAGCTCTCTCACCAGGCAATTTGTCCTTCTTGAAGTATGCAGCAAATGACTGCCTCACTTTTTGGATCTCTGTGGGGGTCTACTTATGTCTATTTCCAATTACTTTCCTTTTTCTCTTTGGCTTTAGTAATGTCCATTGCCTTCAACTTAGCAGCAGTTAATTACTCACCTATCATCTTTGATACATGCCTATAAAAGCATACATATGGTTGATTGCATGCTTATAAGTAGCAACAAACTAACTTTTTAAGATTTACTATTTTTTACTTCCTTTCTTCTCTTAAATTTACCTTTTAAAACTAGCAACAGGAGTAAACAACAAAAGTTTAAAATGTACTAGTATAGTAAGAGAAAAACATGACATAGGCCTACCTATGTGCATCAATACAGTACCACTTCTTAACTATGTGTTTTTGATGTGTAACTGCAGATGAAGGAATTTAGTACAGTTTGGATGCATCAAAACAAAAAACATATAATAATAGTTTAATCTGCACACTTTAGCCTTAACCAGCTGACTTTTGCTTTTATGCTTTTCAGTGGCAGCTTCCACAGAGTACCCCCTTTAGCTTTACTAATGTCCATTGCCTTGCGCACAGCTCTCTCACCAGGCGTTTTGTCCTTCTTGAAATATGCAGAAAATAATTGCCTCACTTCTTCTATCTCTTTGGGGGTCCACTTATGTCTTTTTCCAATTGCTTTCCTTTTTCTCTTTGGCTTTTTGACATCAGCTTCAACTGAAATAGGAAGAAATGACAAATTCTTTTGAGACAGAAAATCACATTCTGTGAAGGGTTACAAAACTTGAGGATCAATTCTGTTGACAGCAGGAATGCGATAAATGGGTCAAAAGCAGTTAAAGCAGCTCATTGAGTTGGTTCATGTAATACAACAAATTTTTCCAAACCTGTTAATTTTTCTTCACATACCAATGACAAATCGTCAAACCTAGACAATACCCATACCCTATCTACAAATAACTGTTTCATGAGTGAGTGCTTAACAATTAAATTTTGTTTTCAAAAGCATGTGACCAGACAGTTCTTCAAATTACACACAAAACCGTTACAAGTCAGGACACCATGCAATTCAAAATTTTAAATTTACCGTAACCATGGTAACTATTGGATATGAAACTTGACTAATTATGCTAATTATAGGCATTTTCATGTGGAAGCACCCTTTTGACACTCATTAAGTTAGCAATATCAACTCAATGAGCCCCTTTAAGTAACCCTACAATATTAGCTACACGATGGAAGTGTATTCTCTTGTTGAATTTCTATCAATTGTTAAAGGCAAATTCTTCTCACCCCAGACAGTTCCAATTCTCCCAACCTACTTACCTTTAGCTCCTCCCACATCTATCTAAAACTCATCCCTGTAGAGACAAAGTTCTAGTTCATTGCCAGCATATCCTTTTGAGCAAACAAGGCCCTAATTTGTAATCAGAACACGCTCAGTGCTTGCTGTGTAATATGAGCTACTCTGTATTTCTGAATTTGATGTCAATCAAAGAGCTGTACCAATTGAGACTTTTTGGTACCCCAGGGTAAAAGTGTAGTTTGGGGTGACGACTGACTGTCTTTAAAACCAAATATCTGACAGTGAATTGCTCATATTATAATTTTTAATGAACAAAAAAATCCATGCAAGTTGATTTCCTAGCAATTTCAGCATTTTGGGAAATTTTCCCACAATGGGCCACTACAGTGACTGTAAGGGCTAGGGTCCTTACTTTCATTTCTTGAATAATGGACTTGTCTTTTTTTCTGTGTAATGATGACTCTTTCCCAGACTTTCCCTCAGAACACATTTATTAACATTAAATTTGAGACCATTAATTAATTTGTTGCAGGTAAGACTCACCCACTGTGAATTTACATGCAGAAAGCTCAATTACATATAAGCTTCCTACTCTACCGAGGTGTTTTGTACACTGGGTAAGAGCACTGGTACTTACAAATTTCCTCTGAATCATCCTGTTGAGGTACATAAACATACTCCTCCTCCATTTCAGCCCCCTCCTCAGGTTCAGGATCTGGTGCTTCTGAATGTTCTATTTGATGATCAAGTAATTCTAATGGAAAGTAAGATCATATTTTAATCAAAGCAGAAAGCCTAAAGGCTTAGTGATTCCTTGCCAAATGGGGATGCTTTGCTGCACAGAGGTTTACCCCTCAAATTTATCTGTCTTGACTACACTCCAATGCATCTTGGATCTTGAAAATTCTTGGGGAAATTTGTTTTTTGACCTCTGGAGACTCCATATAACAATCTTGGGAATTCTTGAGAAATTTTGCTTTTTGACCCTTGGTGACCTCAGATGATGGTCTTGGGAATTCTTGCTTTTTGGCCTCTGATAACCCCATATGACAATCTTGGGAATTCTTGGAAAATTTTGCTTTGTGACCTCTCATGACCCCAGATGACGCTCCCGGAAATTCGTGGGAAATGTTGCTTTTTGACCTCTGGTGACCCCAGATGACCTTTGACCTCCACCAAAGCAATAGGGTTCTTCCTTATATCATGACAAATCTATCTACCAAATATGAAAAGTGTCTGTCATTGCTATCTTGACATATCGTGATTACAAGCCATTTACAAGGTTTTCGCAGTTTAACATCCTCAAATGACCTTTGACCTCTTCCAAAAACCGGTTAAGAGGTTTTTGCAGTTTAACCTCCGGTGACCTCAGATGACCTTTGACCGCTACCAAAAACAATAGGGTTTTTCCCCTCAACATGAAAAATCTGTATACCAAATGTGAAAAGTGTAGGTCATCCTTATCTCGAGATATCACATTTACAAGGTTTTTGGTTTTTGACCTCTGGTGAACTCAAATGACCTCTGACCTCCACCAAAAACAAAACGGTTCTTCCTCTCAACATGATGAATCTACATACCAAATATGAAAATTTTCGGTCATTGCTATGTTGAGATATCGTGTTTACAAGCTAGGTGTCACATACACCCCCCCACACACACACACACACACGACATCACCATCGCATAGATTTCTTGCCTGCCTTCGGCAAGGAATCAATAATAAATTTGTCAATTGTAATGTACAACCAATCTTACATAACCCTTTAAAATTGCACCATGCAGACTAGCATACATTAAATACTATGATTCATATACACATAAATAATTTCTTGAAATTCTTGGACTCACTAAGCCCTTTCAAATCAAGACAAGTATAAATGACATGTTCTTTTCTGACTGAGATGAAGGGGAATACATGAAATTTTGATTTTTTTTTTTCAGTTTTGGGGGAAAGCTTTATATTTTTGTATTCTCTATTCAGTTGAGAGCAAGACTATAAGAATGCCCAGCCATAGTAGAAGACTAACATCTCTGTGAAAGATGGATAAAGGAAGCCTAAAGATGATCTCATTCATACATAGCTACTTTGGTTACTTAATTTCATGTCACTATCTTCAATCAGTGTTTGTTTCTTCCTACTGTATATAGCTATGTTTTGTTTTTGTGTATTGTGATGTTTCAAACTGATTACAGGTTTCAGTCACGTGACTTTCACCAGAGAGATGCCATTTTGACGGGCAAGATAGCCCGTCTCTTTGGTTTTGATGAGCACGTGTCCATTGTGTCACAATTGAATCTATGGTTATGCCGTGCATGTGTGGTGTAAATTGGTTTATTGCGTGTGTGTTTTGCCCTTCAGTGCCCAGGAATTCATTGCGCGTGAACAAAGTCACGTGGTATGATACGTCACATGAAATCCCTCTATAGGCTTGTTCAAGCTTCTGTATTTACTCTTAACCTCCTCCTCTAATTCTTTCATATTGTTCTGTACAAATGTCAAAATGAATGACTCTGAAGCAAATTTCTGTGAACCACAACTGAATTGAAGGGTAAGGGAAAGAAACATTTCTCAACATGGTAAACACTTTGTTCCAACATCCTCTATCAAACCTAATGAAATAATTTAGCAATATTCCAGAATATTTTTTGAGCAAAACTTTTGCACCATAACTGGGTATGTAACTTGGTATGGACACAATGACCCCTCCCACTGAACAGCTTTTAATGTCCCTGGCATTGTCCTAAACTCGTATAAGACTGCAAAAATACCGAAAAAATAAAAGTAACATTCCAACTACTACAAACCATGCTTTTCCCTTTGAAAAATAGTTTGGGTAGTTGTTTCTTTATTCAGAGAAAATGTGTCATTATAGTTGTAAAGGCCAACACCAAACTTGCAAACTTAGTTTCTCCTGTGTAGTCTTAGTTAACAATACAAACATATTAAAAATTCATATTCAACTACAGTAGCTAAAAAGTCACCAAAGTCACTACAGGAACTAAAAAGTCAACAGAGTTCAAAAATGTTACCTTCAATTTTAATATCGTCAAGGGTTTTCCCCTTAAAGCGAGCAATCTGCCCATGATCCATCATCAACAAGAGCTTGCTAATATCTATTCTTTCGATGACATCCACAGTGCATCTGTAATGGATATTGTGAACGTTCAAGGTGTGCCCCATGTGATCGACAATCCACTGCTGTTGCTGTGGTGTGATGTTCATCCCCTGTTTTGATGAGAAGTAATTGACAATAAGTTTTATGAATGCTTATTTAAGTACGTGATCAATGCCCTGTATTATACAGTCTGCTCACATATGACTCTTGTTATGTATTCACGCAGCAACTCTGCAAAGTATGAGTAGACATGCATGGTAAGGTTTAAAAAAAGACCTCATGGACCACAGAACCACTGGAATTACCAGGGTGGTTTATTAGAATGTTGGTCAAAAATCAGTAACTGTCATCCTTCATCTCTTTCAATTACTAAAACTTATTGCCCATCTATATGTTATAGCAGACTGTTGAGACATATGGATTGATTAATTAAAGGAACAATATTTGATTTTTTTGTTTAATTTGATTTATTTTGTTTTGTTTTTTGCGTCCTCAAGAAACTGTGAGCACTAAAGCACCCAAATCAGCCCAGATGGTACATTTCTCTTCATTTAAAGTGATTTATGCTATTACATTTACCAAATTTTTATCAAATTCCATGGAGTACCTATCTCAAAACAAGCTTGGCCATGTGTCCCCCCCCAAAAAAAAAACTAAAAGTATGTGAGCAAGATAAGCATTGAAAATAGTATCTTGACTTAAGTTTGGATGCCACCTCCTCTTGCTTGATATGTGTGCCTAGAGACATTTAATGAAACCTATAAGGAGTCATAAAATATGAAAGCATTAATATCAAATCTGATGATAACATATTACTCTTAATGGCAAATCCATCAACATCTACTAATGTTCTACATGTCTCCATAGATAAACTCATAAATATGATTAAGAAATTTGCTTCCGACTGATTTGAAATCAGTCCAATGGATTTAACCCTTGTGATGGTACACAACATTTGATAGTCACCCAGTGCCCTCACTTGTATCATGAAACACCACAGTGGGACACTTTCACTATTGAAGTTATAATCTTGATGATGTTGTTGAAAATCTACAATGCAGCTGTACATGTTTACACCTTTCTAATCAACTTGTCATTTCAAGTCAATATCCCCTTGGAATGCTTTGAAATGGTAGACAAAAGTAATGTAAAACTTGGTTGCAACAGAGAGACTAATTTGTTTAAATGTTTGATGTAAAATAAATCACCTGACTCATAGTGGCCATAAAACTCCTCATGGCAGTTCCTCTGATCCTTTCTGGTTTGCTGAGCCCCGCAGCATCACTCATCACCACCAAAGAGTACCCTCCTCGAATAACTCCTGATCCTAAGATGAAGTTATAATTGGAATTTAAAATTAGCAAATGCCATACACCCAGTGCAGGATTAGGCAGGAATGAAACTGTCAATAATAGAGATGTAACACAAGCCAGTGAATATTCAAGTTTCTAGTTGTACCTTCCACTGCTGGTGCTGTACAATAAGAGAGTATTTGTGTCCATTCACAGTTACTCCTACAAGCAGGAAGGCAGGGGGGGGGTAACCTGTTGCAGGGGTTCTACAGTCCCAAAAGTGACATGGTGGTGACAATGCAAAGAACAGTAACAGTGACACAGTCCAATGCTTTAATCATAAAATGAATTGAAGTTGTTAATATTTTAGTCTTGTTGCACAACTTACTGTACCAGCATGTTGCACTTTATTGCTTATCTCATGGACTAAAAGTGAGGGCAGATTTTTGAACATAAACACACTGTACAATTCAAGCATTCCTCATGGGCCAGTCTGTAAAATAGGCCCACCCCTAATCTGAACCATGAACTGCTACATTATATACAAGTAGTTTATCTCATGTGCTAATTAAGCTTGACTTTGAAAGTTTCTATATCAATAGATGAAACTTACTGTTGCTGGCAAAAACATAATTATTTGTAGAGGATATCCCAGCAGCATGTCTGACTTCACTGTCTGTGATGTACTTCAGTAGAGGTTTGATGTATGGTGGTATAATCACAGGAACAAACTTTCCACACTGAAAAGAGTAAGCAAAAATGAGAATGCAATTACTTTACAAATACTACAGTTAACGTCACATCTGCTTTCATTTTGAAAAAAAAAGCCTCTTAATCTTTATAATAGACAGGGTTTCTATTAATCAGTATAAAAGTATAGGAATAAATATAGGGATATAGGGATTTTCCAGCTAAGATAAGAATATGTATGATTACTTCCTGTTTAAAACAGTTACCGTATGTATGATCAAGAGCACCACCAGTGACATGATTTCCCAAAACTCCCTGGTTTGGGAATCTATGAGCCCCAATACTTACCTCCTATATACATATGTAATCCCTACTTGCCCACAGTAAGTCCCTGGCAAGCTTCTAATAGCACCGTGGGTCCGGGCGGCCTCCGATAGAGGGCGGTAAGTAGGAGGTAAGTAGGAGCAAAGCAGATTGGGAACATTACTCAAATTATTACAATGAACCCACTAGATAGTTCTTAGATAACATAGGGCAAAACTTTGAAGGGAACATGTGAAATTTTACAAGTTCACAAGCATGAAAGAAAACATCACATATTATTCTGCCATCTAATACTGATATGGATAGGATAGTTAACCTCTGTAGTTTCCTATCTCAGAGTAAAAAGGTCCTTTGTATATGGAAGGTAAAACCAATGAACTAAACTTAATCTTTCCCAAATGTATATTAAAAATTGTAGATGTAAGGTTTCCATTATAAAACTACAGCATCAGCAGAAAAGAATAACAGTTCTCTAGATGATAACAGTTCTCTAGATAATACAAAATCCTTGCAATATTTCTTCAACGTTTCAAAGGTAACCAGAAAGCCCAAAGGCTTGGTGATTCCTTGTCTATCTTGGGAATTTTTGGAAAAGTTTGCTTTTTGACTTCTGGTTATCCCAAACTATCGACCTTGACCTCTGGAATCAATAAATATCAGTTTTGAAAATATAAGAATTCATAGGAAACAAGGTTATTACACTTGGGAGTCCAATCATGGGGCCTTAAGCAGGGTCCACTTCCTTTCACTCTGCATTACATTTAAAAGTTAGAGACTTTCAATAATGTGAATAAACAGTACCTTGCCCCTGATCTCCATCATATCTTGCTCAAGCAACAACTTCTTCTCAAATTCAGTGAGCTTCCCAGTTAGCTCATCAGAAACTTCATCGACTCCAGTTTTTCTGGAGAAGTAACTTGACAATCTGAAATTTAAATTTTTGAACATTCACAGCATAAGTAGAGTATTCTTATATTTACTGTTAAAGTAATAACTCATCGCTTTGTTTCCTGACACCACTGAAGCAGTTGACAATAATTCAAGTCAATTGAAGTAAAAGATGAAGCTATTTCTACCATGACTATTCTGCAAAGTAATCTGTGGGTTGTACATACAAGCCTCACAGGGTCTTCTTAATTACTGGCCAAGTGATGTTAAAGGGAAAGATAAGTCCTGCCAAATTGTAATAGTCTAGTAATCTATCCTATTTCATGAAAGGCTCTGGAGAATCATGTGACAATATTTAGTTTCTCACTTTGGGGTGTATTAAACTCCCGAAATGTAAAGACAGGTACATGAAAGAGAAATAAGGAGATATAAGTGAGAATTAGCTTTTGTTTCAAAATAAGTTTGGGGCAACTGCTTGATCTTGCCCTTTAAGTGATGGCCATAAGTGCTAATTGAATGTGCTTGATCCAACAAGAAAAAATAAACTACATACACCCACAGCCAATACAATTATTGCAAAGAATGAATGCCAGCAATTATCAAATATCAAATTTCCTGAATACTAGATTTAGCTGGCCTTTTCCAGCATTTAGGGGATATTTAAGCTGCATGTTATTAAAATTACAAACTGCTTTATTGTACCATTTCCCAGGGGTGGCGCCAGGATTTGCCCACCAGGAAGGCCAAGCTCCCCAACGGAGGAGCAATAACCCGATGTCCCGACTAAGGCAATGAGTTGACAAGGAAAATATTTTGGCCTGTTTAACTAAAAAAAAAATGAAAATTTGAGTTTTATTGAAGAAATCATGGAAAAATTTGGATTTTTATGAAAAGGAAATATGAAAAGGTTTGGGTTTTTTAAGGAAAATTCGGGTTCTTTACAGCAGAACTTGTCCTTTCTATGAGCAAAATCACGCACATTGTCGGGAAAACTGAGAATTGTTGTGATTACATAATTATTCTACAGACTAAGGTTCTCCAACAAAATTTAAAATATTCCCCGATGGGAGGCCATCCTTCCCTGACAGGGGGTGGGGGACATTGCCCCCTGTCCCCCCTTGGTACCACCCTGCCATTTCCTAGTCCTACGAACATATTTCAGGCAAGATTACCCAAGTAATATGTGTGAGTTGCTCGATTGGTTATGCCTCAAATTAAAGTTCAGCACTTCTACAGACCATTCCCTATTTTCAGAATGATAGTTGGAAGACATTGTTTGCAGGTGTACAATTACTTTGTATTATGACATAAGTAGTTCCAAACTTGAAGTAATGAAGATTATCACTAACTTTATTGCTTGCACCTCTCCTGGCCGTCTTCTGTTATAGGTGATAAGTGCTGCAAGTGTCAAAGTTACAATTTTCTTGAAGTTTGCATAGGATGTGTCGGTTAAGTCACATGCTGTTGCTTCATTTGTAAGATACCTGTTAAATTTTACTATATCGTTTGGTAAAGGCAGGGGTTTCTTATCGGTGTGCTTCCTCTCCTCTAGGAGTACACGCTCCAGCTTGGTGCTCCACTCAATAGACATGAGCTGCAGAAAGTCCTGGGCAGACCGCTTTTTACCCTGATCCCGTGCTTGTATTGCTTGAGCCAATTTGATATTAGCCATCCTTTTAATGTCATAAGATAATTTAAGTGCATTAGAGGGAGCTTTCAAGTCCTCTTCATCTTCGTTATCTTGCTGGGCTACTTTCAACGCTGCACGAGCCACGTATGTAAAGTAAGTTGGATCCAGATAATCCTCCATGTTTGTTCCTGTAGATGGTGTTGCCATTTGTCTTAGTACCATTAGCAGTCTACTTGATAAACGCATAACTGCAGAAACGTAATATTTACGCATGAGTGGATTTCCCAGATTTCTTACAAGCCATTGATTGCCCAATGCTATAATCAGGGAGTCGGATCTCGCCAGAAGGCCGATTGCATCATTGCGCATTATTGGGTATACTTCTTTCAACATCTTTTCACTTGCTTTTGCATGCAGTTTTCCAGCTATTACAGAGCTTTGAATAAGCAGATGGCCCTTTGTTTGGTGAGTGGGTCTTTCTTTGTTGGCAGGACACTTTCCCTGATGTCTGGCAATCACACTGAGCTTTAGCCACTCAAAACACATTGGGCAAGGACCATACTCCTTGATACTGAAACTCTCTTGGTTCTCATCTCCATCTCTCCTTGCAAGGATCACCTCTCCTTTTTTCCGCTTTAATACTTTCTTGTTGTGATCATTGTCACCTTTGTTTCTTAAAATTGCTATCAGTTTCTTCCTTTCTCTTTCCTTTTCCTTCTTCTTTTCATCACTCTCATCTTTGGATACTCTAATACTAACGATCTTCTGTACTTCAGGCTCTGCCTCATGTACTTTCCCCAGAATATGCTGTGAAAAGTTGATGTACAGGTGATGGCAAAATGGGCAACAGTGTCTGGCATTATAAACTCTGTTTCTTTTTTTCTTTCTGCCAGTTTTGGTCGTGGAAGAAGTGAGTACTCGTCTTATGTAGAGACCTTTGTTATCTACATCCCGATAAACTTCCTCATCCTCTGGTTCAGTGCTGCTGTCACTATATTCATTTTCAGAATTATCTAAAGAAGTGGTATTTTCTGGCGACTTAGTATCGTTGACTACATTATTGAGTATATCCAGTCTCCCGACCCTTAGGGGTAGTTCTATTGACTCCGAGTCTTCACTGTCACTAACGTGTTCATCATTTGTCCTTCTTTCATCTGATGATGATGTCTCATCTTCACTCTCTCCACTCTCATCACCCTCGGGGCTATAATCTTTGTCATTATCAGAGTCAGGCCCACTTGTATCATCTCTTTCGCTTAATTCTACATGAAATAGAAATAACAAACGTAACTGTAAAATAACTGGGTAAACTGAAAACCTGTAAACATGTAGTTAATAACATGTTTCCTGACAATTAATTATATTCTGAACAAACTTGCTATGTCTAGTTTTAAGTAAGTCAAGCAACTCTATTTGGATGTTACCCATCTGTGAAATAGTTTTTTCTAATTGGCAGAACCTAACAAACCTCATTAGGATCACTATATGATCACCAAAAATTGCATCCACTTCCATCAAGGGGTTATCAAAAAGAAGTACAAAATAGGTATACAACCAACTTGTTTTATTCATCGGCTCATTACTGGCTATAATCTCCTAGACCAAGTTCAAGTTAAACAACTCCATGAAGAATGTTCAAACTGTTTATCAAGATTACTTCCTTATTGGCAATTGCTGCATACATGTAAATCATTAACAATGTGAGTCTTTTCATTATTATTATTTCATTGCGAGGTTATCATTGTGGGGTTATTATTTCATTGTGGGGTTATCAAGAAACTAGGCACTGCATGAGCAAGTATAAACATGGCTCATTGAACTATCAATCTGATTACATTACAGAATTTGTTATTATATGGTTGATAATAAAATTTCTGTACAATCAAGAGCAGGCCAACACCAAGTTTCATTCATGTTCAAAAACTTGTACAAGTAGGACCTATAGCAATTTTTGCATATGCCAACTAATATCAATGTGGGTATTTTAGTATGTCATTGTGAGGTTATCTAGCCTTTGTACCATTAAGTGTGCTATCTCTCCATACATCCTCAGCCTGTTACTGTATTAATTAGATATGTGTCTTTTCAGCTGCTCATATAACTTAATATTCTTTCATGCAGAAAACACAAATCCAAGCCCAGACTGTATGTTTGTTTTGAAATGCTATAAATAATATTTATGAGCCCATTATTAACAATGTGGGCCTTTTAGTAAGTCACTATGGGGTTACCAAGCTATGTGTAGAGAAAAAGGGTAAAAAAGCAACAATTTCCTTAAAAGTTCACAGGTATATGATTTCTTTCATACATTATTCCTGCAACTGCCCAGAGGCAACATCTTTTAACATAATAAAAAAAAACCTTACTTTCAGATCTACAACTGATCTTGTCAGTTCTCTTGGGTTCAGAATGGTTTCTGTAATTTTCAATGGCTGCCTTCTCCATGAAAAGTCTTTGGATTAGGGTTAGGGGTTAGGGTTAGGGTAAAAGTGAATATTGCTTAAAGGGGAATTTTCATGATCCCAGACAGTTCCAATTCTCCCAACTATGCTTCTAGCTCCTCCCATAACTGTATGAGGCTCTTCCTTGTGCAAGAATAAACCTGTTTTATTGCTTAAGGCAATGTCCTGGTGAGCACACAAGGCTATAAAATGTAATAAAAGTACTCTCTCTGCCTTGTGTGGAATGTGAGCTACTCTGCATCTTTCAAATTTTCAAACTTTGATGTCAATCAAAGAGCAGTCACCAACTGAGAATTTTGATATACATACACTAAAAATATACTTTGGGGTGATGACAGTCTGTCTTTAACACTCTCCAAATATTTTGCACAGTACCCCACATTAGGGTATAATTTAGTCCAGGCATTTTGGCAGACTAACTTCTGTGACATGTACCACTAGGTGGTTGCATGACACACACCTAGGTTTGTTTAGGCAGCTAATTGTTTGTCTTCAAGGCAGTAACAGGGGCCTGCTGCTAGAAATAATATGATAGGAAAATCAATATGCAAAACTTACCAGTATTTTCACATTCTCCGTTTAAATCAGTTGCGTTGTTTTCGTTAGGTGAAGGTTCCTTGGCTGTTGGTACTACATCACAACCTACCATTTCTGAAAGAACATTTCAAATCAATTAGTCATATTTTGTATCAAGTCATACACACTCAATCAGAAATGCAAGTTATGAAACAAGCCATGGAAAATGTTATTTCAAAGCCAAAACTTAGTGATTTTCAAATTCACAAATAGCAATATTCATACAGCTTAAACTAGCATTAATACCAAAGGTAGATCATGATCATACTTTTTGCAAGGGGAGCAAAAGTTTCTGTTGGTACAACTTTTTCATTGACATAAAATGCAAAACGTCAAGCAGCTTATGTTACACAGTAATAGAGGGCCTACTTGGCTCACCAGGACATGCCCTCAAACTGTAACAAAGTAGTCTAAAACAGTTTAGAATTAAACAGGTTGGGGAAATTCAAATTGTCTGTCTGGGGAGAGAAGATTTGGCCTTTGTACTTCTTTTAACAAATGATACCAACTTCCAATGAAACAACCTACAGTGGTAACAATTTCATCGCAATGTTTGCATACTGTATGTTATTATATGGCTGATCATGCACTTTGTATACAACCAATAACATACCAACAGCACGTTTCATTCATGTTCAATGACAACATATGGCAATTCCTGCATAGGTCAATTTTTAACAATGTGGGTCTTTTAGTATTTCATTGTGGGGTTATCAAGAAACTCTGCACTGAACAAGTATAAACATGGCTCATTGAACTATCAATCTGATTACATTACAAAATTTGTTATTATATGGTTGATAATAAAATTTCTGTACAATCAAGAGCAGGCCAACACCAAGTTTCTTTCATGTTCAAAGACTTGTACATGTAGGACCTATAGCAATTGTTGCATATGCCAACTAATATCAATGTGGGTATTTTAGTATGTCATTGTGAGGTTATCTAGCCTTTGTACCATTAAGTGTGCTAACTCATGCATACATCCTCAGCCTGTTACTGTTACAATAATTAGATACGTATCTTTTCAGCTGCTCATATAATTTTTTTCTTTCATGCAGAAAACACAAATCCAAGCCCTGACTGTATGTTTGTTTTGAAATGCTATAAATAATATTTATGAGCCCATTATTAACAATGTGGGCCTTTTAGTAAGTCACTATGGGGTTACCAAGCTATGTGTAGTGAGACAGGGTAAAAAAGCAACAATTTCCTTAAAAGGTCACAGGTATATGATTTCTTTCATACATTATTCCTGTAACTGCCCGGTGGGAACATCTTTTAACATAATAAAAAAAAACCTGACTTTTCAGATCTGCAACTGATCTTTTCAATTCTCTTGGGTTCAGAATGGATTCTGTGATTTTTAATGGCTGCCTTCTCTGTGAAAAGTCTTTGCATTAGGGTTAGGGGTTAGGGTTAGGGTAAAAGTGAATAGCACCCAACACTCTTCAAATATTTCGCAGAGTACCCCACATTAAGGTGTAATATAGTCCAGGCATTTTGGCAGACTATCTTCTGTGACAAGTACCACTAGGTGGTTGCATGACACACACCTAGGTTTGTTTAGGAGGCTAATTGTTTGTCTTCCAGGCAGTAACAGGGGCCTGCTGCTAGAAATAATATGATAGGAAAATCAAAATGCAAAACTTACCAGTATTTTCACATTCTCTGTTTAAATCAATTGCGTTGTTTTCATTAGGTGAAGGTTCCTTGGCTGTTGGTACTACATCACAACCTACCATTTCTGAAAGAACATTTCAAATCAATCAGTCGTATTTAGTATCAAGTCATACACACTCAATCAGAAAGGCAAATTATGAAACAAGCCATGGAAAATGTTATTTCAAAGCCAAAACTTAGTGATTTCCAAATACACAAATAGCAATATTCATACAGCTTAAACTAGCATTAATACCAAAGGTAGATCATGATCATACTTTTTGCAAGGGGAGCAAAAGTCTCAGTTGGTACAACTTTTTCATTGACATAAAATGCAAAATTTCAAGCAGCTTATGTTACACAGTAATAGAGGGCCTACTTGGCTCACAAGGATATGCCCTCAAACTGTAACAAAGTAGTCTAAAACAGTTTAGAATTAAACAGGTTGGGGAAATTCAAATTGTCTGTCTGGAGAGAGAAGCTTTGGCTGTTTTACTTCTTTTAACAATTGATACCAACTTTCAATGAAACAACCTAGAGTGGTAACAATTTCATTGCAATGTGTGCATACTGTATGTTATTATATGGCTGATCATGCACTTTGTATACAACCAATAACATACCAACAACAGGTTTCATTCATGTTCAATGACAACATATGGCAATTCCTGCATAGGTCAATTTTTAACAATGTGGGTCTTTTAGTATTTCATTGTGGGGTTATCAAGAAACTCTGCACTGAATCAGTATAAACATGGCTCATTGAACTATCAATCTGATTACATTACAAAATTTGTTATTATATGGTTGATAATAAAATTTCTGTACAATCAAGAGCAGGCCAACACCAAGTTTCTTTCATGTTCAAAGACTTGTACATGTAGGACCTATAGCAATTGTTTCATATGCCAACTAATATCAATGTGGGTATTTCAGTATGTCATTGTGAGGTTATCAAGCCTTTGTACCATTAAGTGTGCTAACTCATGCATACATCCTCAGCCTGTTACTGTTACAATAATTAGATACATGTCTTTTCAGCTGCTCATATAACTTTTTTCTTTCATGCAGAAAACACAAATCAAAGCCCAGGTTGTATGTTTTGAAATGCTATAAAAAATATTTATGAGCCAATTATTAACAATGTGGGCCTTTTTATTATTTTTAATATTTTTAATGTAAGAGTCATTTTTCAGCGACATTATCAGTTAGGTTTGTCATGGGACCCCTCAGCATCCAGAAACTGTCACTATTCATGTATCTGCATTTCACCCTCATTCTGCTATTTAGTGAAAGTAAGTACCTGTATCTTCACATTCCTCAATGCTGCTCATTGATTCAGGAGAGGCAAGTCCAGAGGCCAAGAGAACATCACACAATGTCATCGCTGAAAGAGAAGATAAATCCAATAAATCCAATTTAATCAGACATACTTCAGTAGGTCTACTTAATTACTGACTCTCACAAAATGGTGCCATGTTTAAAGAATGCAATCTCAAAGAATCAACATAGAAATTTATACCCTTACAATGTGCAGCTAACATTCTTTCCTCCTTTCCTCGATCCCCACTGATTATCATACCAGAAGTGACTCGACTTAAGTAGGCACTTTTAGTACATCATTCTGGGATTATCCTCACATGCTTGATCAATCCATTATCATATGGCCAATATGTCGATACACAGGCAAATTTAAGACTTCATCATTTTAAAGATCACGTAACAATTGTTTCATGTTCCAATTTTCATCAGTGTGGTGTGGGTCTACATCATTTTAGAGAGCTCTATCAAGTATTTTTATACCATGTGAATGAAATCAGCTGCTACAATCTAACTGTTCATATCCCTGTGCTGTCACATTTTGTAACTGCTCTTGTCATTTGTATGCACCGTTAACCAGACAACCTCAGGTTTCATGCTTATCCAACCATCAACTGCCAACAACAAACTAAGGTTCTTAGCTGGATATGTAATGTTGGGCAATGCATCAAAAATTATTACTGTCGCAATTATTTTTGGTCGAGACAGGAAGATATTGGGAATTGAAATGTGATGCTAATTTCTTGTGAAAAAGTGTGAAATAAATATGCTGTATTTTTTCTTTCTCCTTTTTGTAGCCTACTTTTTATTTTTCAGTTGCAAATTTGTACTTTTCCCTTGCACTGAATTTTCTTACAGTAATGAAAGTGACTACATTTTGTCACCCTTTATGTTAACACTTTTTAGTGACTACTCAAATTCCATGCAGCGGTGGCATTGCGATGCACTCGCACAACACTACTAACATAAGATTAGTATCTATAGATCTTTGTTTGCAGTCACAACAGTAGCATGCACACTCAGAAAACCTGTAGAACAGCTAGTTCACAAACACAGACTAGACTGGCAAAAAGACCGCAATGGTAATTTTTGCTCCCTTGAAATTCCACCTGCACGTACACCACACAAATCCAGATTCCCAGTCCTCTATAGAGTCTGTACACACATGTTTATCTGTGCTGCAGTAAAATACTTATGCACAAACAGCTGTACTGAAGCATAATTACCAGCAAGCCACACTACTTATGTGGTTGCATTTGTTTGTTGTTTAGTGTTTTGCATTGATTGTGTAAAAGAGAGATGACAGCTATAGAAAGTTCTCTCTTAGTACACTCCCAGAGTAGAGGAAACCTACATGTTCTTGTTTCAGGGAAATTATCATCATGTATTATCAAATCATTGTGATATTTTATTTGATTATCGTGAGGGTAAAAGTGAATATTGCCTAACACTTTAAATATTTTGCAGAATACCCCACATTAGGGTATAATATAGTCCGGGCATTTTGGCAGACTATCTTCTGTGACAAGTACCACTAGGTGGTTGCATGACACACACCTAGGTTTGTTTAGGCAGCTAATTGTTTGTCTTCAAGGCAGTGATAGGGGCCTTGTTGCAAGAAATAATATGAAAATAAAATCAATATGCACAACTTACCAGTATTTTCACATTCTCTGTTTAAATCAGTTGCGTTGTTTTCGTTAGGTGAAGGTTCCTTGGCTGTTGGTACTACATCACAACCTACCATATCTGAAAGAACATTTCAAATCAATTAGTCATATTTAGTATCAAGTCATACACACTTAATCAGAAAGGCAAGTTATGAAACAAGCCACGGAAAATGTTATTTCAAAGCCAAAACTTAGTGATTTCCAAATACACAAATAGCAATATTCATACAGCATAAACTAGCATTAATACCAAAGGTAGATCATGATCATACTTTTTGCAAGGGGAGCAAAAGTTTCTGTCGGTACAACTTTCTCATTGACATAAAATACAAAACTTCAAGCAGCTTATGTTACACAGTAATAGAGGGTTATTCTTGGCTCACCAGGATATGCCCTCAAACTGTAACAAAGTAGTTTTAAACAGGGTACAATTAAAAGGTTGGGAAAATTCAAATTGTCAGTCTGGGGAGAGAAGATTTGGCCATTTTGCTTCTTTTTCTC
>JAIZAY010000766.1:0-31096 GCA_029531755.1 Holothuria leucospilota
CTGCAGGCATGGTCTCACGTACAAATCACTACCCAGTGTTAACGTTTTTACAGCAAGGCGAAACAGAAGGTTAACAGATGAAACTTACTTCCATGTTGCAAGCATTTATGCTGCAGTCTGAATGAACGACTCATCTTCACTAACAATTTGGAGATAACCACAAGAAAAATTCCTGCGAAATGCCACAAAGACGCCTACAGAAAATGGAAAAGCTTAATTCTAACTTAGCATACTGTATGAAACATATATCTGATCTCGAACGCTGTTATTTTCTTTCAACAAATTTGCAATTTTGACAAGCACCAGCCAAATGGGTTCTTTTGAAAAAGTTTTGCCCCTTAGAATATTAAACAATACCATTGCCTCAACACATTTTAGTATATCTTGCCCCATATCCCCCTGGAAGTTATCTCTCCCCCTCCCTTTGGCACACAAACCAGTGAGCCACAACTGGAAAAAAGGCCGTGGTCATCTCGACTTGAACCAATTGGTTGGCAACTCGGACGTTAAACCTCATCTAACTAACTAACTAACCCTTTGGCACCTTGTCTAGCTTCAGACTGTATTTCGAAACTGTTAAAATGTACGAAAACATCATCGTGCATATGTTGCCTTTTCCAAGGCAAGTCTTCACGAATCTCACGATTCATGAGATTCTCATATAACTGTGTGACGTCGTACTCAGTCCACCTCCCTTTCTCTGATCCGAGTTTTCGTCTACTTTGTTTACTAATATTGCTCCCAACATGTAACATTTCTTCTGTCCCACAAGTCTGGCGGACATGACAACCTAAGGTTAGGTAAGATGAGGTTTAACGGCCCAGTTTCCAACCAATTGGTTCAAGTCAACCGGCCACCGCCTTTTTTCCAGTTGTGGCTCACTGGCTTGTTTTCCCTTACTCCATTGCTTATGCAGAGCATCATGCACAACGGCAGTAGGTTCCATTTTTAAAGTCTTTGGTATGACTCGACCTGGGAATCAAACCCGGGCCTCCGGCATGAGAGGCGGATGCTCTACCACTAGATCAAACAACCTAAGAACTATTCACACCTTCGTACTGCATGAGAGTTAGCACAAAAATGGGCAGATTCAACAACCTATAGCTGCCTCTTCTACATCTCAGACCTAAGCTACAGTACAGGTTGGAATAAAGTGGACGTTAGGTGCGTTGTGCGTTAGGGGAATCCCCGAAAGTTTCGTTAGCTGCGTTAGCATTGCAAGTTACGGCAACGCACCCAACGCTAGTATCGTTGCGTTAGACTGCGTTAGACCCGATCCCCTGAACAGCTCTGCTTCGCCAAACGATGGCATCGTTGATAGCGTTAGATCGTTGAATGTTTGAACAAGATCCCTTCAACGGTCAAAGCACGTCGGCTTTCAATCTTTCGAAAGAATGCAGTGTTGATTTATCGCCCACGTAACGGGAATATGTACTTGACAATTGTACCGTTGCATTTTTGGCTTAACTGTAAATTTACCGTTATGTTCAACCTTACTGAAAATAAACGTTGTGAACACCGCGATGGGTGGTTAGGCATACCGTTAGGTCCATGTTACTTGTTAGACGTAGGCTAGGCTATTCCGTGCGGAGATTTGTTGTCGTATCGGAACTAGCCTAGGCCTAACAGTAAGGCCTAAATATCATGTATAGACTAAGTCGACGTTTCTTTCGACTCCCGTCCGAGTGTAGGGGCTACATAAGCCTAGAGTAACGTGACTTTTTTATTAAATGAACGCAGGAATTTGTTAGTGAGGAACAGGCAAGGCCAATACCGTTTTTCCAGGGCCTCTTGCAATGTGGACTTCAGATATGTGTTTGCAAGTAATAATCACTATAGCCTAAGCCTTTAGGCTACCAAATTAAGTGTTAGGCAGTCTTGTTCTGCAAAATGTATCTCAGAATCCCGACTATGCTGCTTAGGCATGGCCCAAGCTAGATCAAGTTCAAATTTATTTTTACGGAGGGCACCTATGCATGTAGGCTCCCTAAAGTGCATGTTATTAGTAGGCTACCTCCCTCTGTTATAATCTACTCAAATGTCTTGTAGTAGTTGGACTTTCCATTTAGGGATGATGAGGGCAGGCCTGTAGCTACGGGAACGGGGAGGCAGTTCAGGGCAATGCCCCACAGAAAATTATTTAAGCCCCACCAGATGGAAATTGAAACTGCATAATAATTAGCCAAGTAGGCTAGGCCTAACACCTGGAAAAAAATTTTTTGTCCCCTCAATCACTACAAGTGTCCAGTAAAAGCAGTCTGCCAGTGTGACGTCACAAAATAATTAGTTAACATTTTGTCTTCGTAGTCCTTTGATACAAATCATATACTTTATAGGAAGCCACTACGTTTTTTCTTTTTGTATATACTTTAGTTGTATCATGAAATCACTGCAGATTTTGTCACAGCCCATTTCAAAGTTATTTCAATTAAACTGTTCATACTAACTCATCAGCTCATCTCTGTTCTGTGTTCAAGTTTGTGTATTGGGCCATGCCAAACCCCAGGCTGATGAACCAGTTTGGTTGCTGTGTTGCAAACACAGTAGGCAAGAGCATAGGCCGCTACACCATAACCAGTAATACCTGCCGAAACTAGGAAGATCAGCAAATGCTTAAAAGGAATAGCTAGTTCGAACAGGCCGAACAAAGACCCATGTTCCACTGTATGCTGCTGAAAAATCGCAACGAGTTATATCTTCAAAACTGCAGACAAAAACAAATGCTGATCCTTCTAGTCCCTGGGGTTTTATATTTTTGATCTGCCCAAATTGTTTTACCAAATGAAGTGGTAAGTATTCCAACTCATCTAGTGAGCTTTTTCATCACTCTTCCTATAGCCTGCAATGACCAAAGAACAAGAAAGTTTAAGCTGTCCAAATTCTCCACTTGCAGAGTGAAGCCAAGATGTTGGTCAACTTCCTTCTGAATCATTAGGCCAAGTAAAAAAAAAAAATAGGTTCACTCCTGCCCGCAACCTCTTTTTGTAATATCGAAGCTAGAATAGTTTACGGAAAATGTACAGTGTTGTCCCGTATAATTTTCTTGGCATTCGCTCCAATTTGCCTATGAAACGGTGTGTTAGGTTATGTCACAATTACACAGAAGGCTATCATGTCTACAAAACTGAAAATCCTGGAATTTGACTATGCTTGAAAAGGGATGTTGCGGAGTTATGTGCCCTCACGGTCATTTTTTTTTGGAAAGTCAGGAAACCAGGTTTTTTTTTTTCCTTTTACTTGGCCTCATAGTGAACTCCAGATCCCCCCCCCCCCACAAAAATTCAAACTCCCTCCTCAATTTGATTCCCTTTTGGTTAAATGATAAATCAACAAATCCTCCCAAATAAGCGGCATTTCCAAATTCAAAAGGAGACGAATATTCTCTCAGGTGGAGTTGTTTGCTAATTACTAATATTTGTTTGAAATTGTAGAAAATAAGTTGTTACAAAGTCAGTCCATTTATTCCTGCAAAGAGAAACAGCTGTAGGCAAAAACCACTCTCATCCATATACCGTACAAAAATCAAACAGTTGTACCACCCTTTCCCTTTTACTGTTTACATACATGTATACTGAATTTTCTTGTTCAGATCGTTAAATTCTCTGGGCCCCAACATACTGTATGCCACACTAGGCCTTTGAACATCCCTCACCTTTAAGTTTTGTGTCATTGCATGCTGGCAGGTATGCTACAGCTGAAGGGACAGGAACATTTTTTTTTTTTTTTTTTTTTATTGAGGGGGGGGGGGGGGCCTATACGTGTTTATTCGTTGGACGGTTTTTTTTTTGGGTTGAGAGTGCTGAAGATTTTAGCAGGTGGAGTGGTAAGGTAGGGCTGTAAAGAATAAAATTGGTGAAACAGTTTGCTGCAAAATAACACTGAACAACAAAAACAATAAGCACTGTGTTTTTGCACAGTCAAGATACATTTATTTGCATATCTTACACCAGGATTGAATAAAAAATTTCAAATATGGTAATGCAGAAAGGTAAACTTCTTCTTTTTTTTTCCCCCAAAACATTCTTTAGAAATAGATTACTGATGGCAGTGCATGGTACCATGATACTGCATAACAAAAAAGGATTGTCTACCAAGGAATTGCCCTGTATTCTGTACTAAAAATGAGTTGTACAAGCAGTGTCTTAATCCAAGATTAATATGGAGGCAAGAACTATTGTAGGCATATTTTTCTAACATGAATAATAACAATAACCACACTGCACCCATTCCCATAAGAAATGAATCTGTGAACCCTGTACCTGAAATAAGTAAATAAATCCAAACATACTAACCAAGGCTGAATCAGTTTACCCCCTTCCACTAAACCTCCTTTACACAAAAACCATTATACTGTAGACACCAGCAAATTCACTGCAAATTATTAAAAGAATGGAAATGTGTTGCATTGCACATTAAAGCAAAGGAAACGTTGGCAAATTCAACCTTGTATACTGCACATTGAACAGTCTCAAGTATGATAGGAAGGGCAAGAATCGAGATTGAGAAGTAAATGAGATGTTGAAGTAATGAGCTGTGAAAATACTTTGACAAGCTATTTACATTTGGATATAGGCATCAGGGTTCCTGCACTTTCTGGTGAATCAATTTCCATGACTTTCCCAGGACCAAATAAAGAATTTCCATGACCTCCCTCTTAACATCTGACATAAAAGTACTTAAAATTTGAGGTGACGGGAACAATTAATTTTGATAAAGCAAGTGAGAATACATTTTAATAGTATGAGTCATAATGAAAGAATGTCTTCTTGTGAAAATTTCCATGACTTTTCCAGGACTTCACACAATTTTCCTGAGTTTTAAAACTTTTCCAATTTTCATGACTTTTCCAGGTTTTTCTTCAGGAACCCTGATGAATTCACTAGTTAACAATGCACAGTAATACTGTAACTGGCTCCAACCTGATGTAGTTACATCATGAAATATTTCAAATAAAATGGAACATTGCCACGAAGAGTTACAAAAAATGTGGAAGGATTCAATATTAAGTATAACAAAGAAAAGTTTCCAGTCTGCTATGTGATTAAACTTTTATCATAACAAGCATAGATAAAATTTATTACAGAACATCAATAACTTCTACATGGCAGTCCTAAACTTCAACAAGCAACTGGCAGAATCCATGGCTTTGACTGCCTTGTCCCACATCTTTTCTGACTTCTACACTGCACAGCTCCTAGAAAGTCATGCATATTGTGAAAACATGGAATACAAAGAAATTTTTTGGTACAATTAAATCATTAAAAAATTACAATTAAGTGGCAACACTGCCAGGGAGAATTGCAAATAACATGGATGCACTCAATATAAGGCACTACCAAGAAAATTTTCCTGTCTGCTATGCCATTGAACTTTTCCCAAAAGGAGCATCAATAAAATTATTACAAAATATTAAAACTTTTACAAAGCAGTCTTAAACTTCAAGTAGCGGCTGGCGGAGTCGATGGCCTTGACTGCCTTTGCCCACATCTTTTCTCTGTCTTCTACATTGCACAGCTGCTCCAAAGCCTTGCGTATTGCAAAAACTTTCGCTACATTCAACTTTAATTTACCCTTCACTCCTTTGACATTGGAATTCAGTCTCTCCTCTTGTGTGAATATAGTATCAGCCAACCTCCGGGCAATGGTTGGGGGGTCTGAATTAAATGGCAGTAGGTCATTCAGGACAGTTTCCCTTACTTTATAGTACTGTCCATTCTCAGTTTCAACCACTTCAAGAACATCGTCTGAAAACAAGGGACCTTCCTGCAATGGGGGTAAAATATTAAGTGCTTCCTTGATACCCTTCATTTCAGTTAGCATTGTTTTGAACATAGTTTTCATAATCTTCAAATCTTCATGCATATCCTTCACTGCCCCAAGTAACTTGTCATTCACCTGTTCGCCATCCCCTAACATGTCAAACAAATTGAAATCGTCAGCAAATGAATCTTCATCTACATAACCTGGCATTTCTGTACAAGTGGGTCCTGTGATGTTCAGGGAGGGAATTTTGCTAACTTCACCTTCGGGGGAGGTCACCTGTCTTGCAGTCTGGGATGTTAAACCAGAAGCCCTTAAAGTTGGTAGAGGTTCCTGACCTTCATGGCAGTGAATCTGTTTTGATGCAAGGGGTGCCGCCTCAAGCGGAGTCGTTTCTGAGTCACCAAGTGAAACTTCCAAACCAGTTTCAGGAGGTACGTTGCCTTCTGTAGAGGAAGCCTGTCTCTGTGCAATGGGTGTGGAATCAATCTGAGTCTTTTCGGAGTCAGCGGGCGAAACTACCAAACCAGTTTCAGGAGGTACATGGCCTTCGGTAGAGGAAGCCTGTCTCTGTGCAATGGGTGTGGCCCTAATCTGAGTCTTTTCGGAGTCAGCGGGCGAAACTACCAAACCAGTTTCGGGTGGTACGTGGCCTTCAGGAGAGGAAGTCTGTCTCTGTGCAACGGGTGCCACCTCAACGCTAGTCTTTTCTGAGTCAACAGACGGAACCGCAGAAACAGTTCGAAGAGGTTCTTGAACTTCAGGAGCAGGAGCTTGAGCTTGTCTCTGTTCCAGGGTTGCTGCCTCAACTCCAGTCTGTCCTGAGTCAACAGACAGAACTACCAAACCATCTTCAAGAGGCTCTTGATGTTCAGGAGCAGGAGTCTGTCTCTGTGCAAGGTTTGCTACTTCATGGCTCTGTACTGCACCATCCGAGTTGTCCCAGAAGCTAGATGCAAGGCGTACAGTTTTCCCAGATGTTTGTAGTTCTCTTAGAAGGTCTTCTAGTTCCTTTTCCCCAACAGCCAACGTGCTGCTATTGTATGTAAAGGTTTTGTCACAGGAAGTACCACCTGCTGCAGCTCCTCCTCCAACGAGTATCATCTCTGCTGACTGACAGAAAGAGAAATGAGACATTACTTGGCTGAAATCAACTGAAACAGATGAACATCAAGTAAAAAAATGGTAATTCACAGAAAAATAATGTGGGCAAATGATAAAGAAGAAATGATTCCTTTTTTCATGCATTTTAGGAATGGGTAAACGGATTCGGAACCGGGTAGTAAAACATTGGGCGGGTACCCGGGAAATGCGTGCCGGTTGGTGACTACTGCATCTAGCGATAGTCAGACATGTGAGTGGCAACTCAAAAAAATAGAGGAAATTTTGAGTACAAACTCTGCATATGCAAAAAGTTGCATCCGGGAGCCTGAAGCGATACTGTTGCATTATCGGGTGTTAACAAGGGCAAAACCCCCAGAAGCTCCTGGCAATTTCTTAAAGTGGCCTAGGCTTCACCTAAAAGTCACCCTGAACTTTACTTTAAAGCATTCTGCCTCCACCCCACCCCCCCCCCCCCTTCAAATACCCTAGTACAATTTCTGATAAAAATAAACCTAGGCAGCTGGTCTTAGCCACTTGTTTTGTTACTTTTTGTCATCTAGCCTAGCCCAACTTTGGGTTAGTCCTAGGTCCTTAGCTAATTGTTACCTGTACAAATAGCCAGCTAGGCTAGGCTCAATAATTTCGACTTCTTGTATCACATCAAGCACTCCCCTCCCATATGTAAACAAACTACCTTAAAGCTTGTTGTAACTAAGTTTCCTAAACGTAGTATGCAAACGTTGAGAGGATGTGGTTAGGCTAAAGTTTTTATATAAAGCAGTACACATCGGTATAGGCTAGATCACTTAGACCATACATAATACACGTTAGGATAGCAAAACTGGTGGGTGCCATGACTCACAAGAAAGGAAAGCATCGTATGTCAAAATTATGCAAGAAACACTCACAAAAATAATGCAGATAGCTCTTCTAAAGTATTTTGCACATGTCACGTAAATATTACCGGAAATGTGCACTGACTGACTGTGTACGAATCCTCTGACGATATATAATAAATAGCATGAGCCAACTGGCCACTGGGAGCACACAATTAGTGTGTATTAATCATGCAGAAGCTAGCTGGCCGGCCAGACAAATCTGGCTGGGTTAAAAGCACATGAAACTTGTACAAAAGCATGAGGTAATTGCAGTTAGCTACGTAGGCCCAACGGCAATGCGAACTTCCATCTGATTGGACAGAGTTCGAGGGCTAGTCGTACTGGGAGTCTAGGATAAAACATGTACAGTATCCAAGGAAGAACGTGTACAGCATATTACCCATATTACAGCACACTCTTTCAAGATACTCGGAGCGGGAAAAAACGGAAAGTGACAAAAGTAGCAGATTCCCAAAGTTAAAAAAATGGAATTCCGCTAAATAACGGAAGTCTCACATGTCTGGATAGTACCGGTTGGTCAAATCAAGTGCACGCTATCCCTGACCGGCGCAGCTATGACCCTAACTGTGGTCATATTTTTATACTTAGAACTGACTTCTGAAGGTGCAACAATACTTTATAAATACTTTTGCTATGTTGTGAAAGGCATGAACAAAGTAGTAAATAACTAAAATGTGAGAAAGAATTTTTTAATTTTTAAACGGCCATTAAAATGAAATGATTTGCACCCCTAAAAACTGTCTTCACTTTGTAATGTATGAAATACCTAGGCCAGTTGTGCTGTTTTATGAACCTTTAATAGATTCATCTTAGTCAGTGTTCTTCGCAGGGTTTTCGGAGGGGCACCATCCCCTATGAGTGAAAAAGGCCACCCTTCAAAAACAGTCGCTGCCCTCCAAAAGATACGTTTTCCCACTTAACAAACACACCCTTTAAGTCTTTCTTACCAAATTTCAGTACTTTAATGACTATTTCTATATATCAACGAACATCCACAGTACATTCTCCTGTGCACATGATCACCACAACCCTTGTTATATAACCTATGGAGAACACTGTGAGATCCCATTCTTTATCTAGGTGTGAAAAAAAATCACTCTTCACGGCAATTTGAGGTGAGTGGTGGTGTGCAGTCGCACTCTCATGCCTCAAAATGCAAGTCCTACAACCCTCTAACTTCTTCCAACAAAGAATAACTATTCTATTTTGAAACCATTCCACTGAATACCTCTTCTAATTTACACATCTTAAAAAACATACCTTTTTCTTCACCATTACTTTGGTTTTGCTAGTAGTTGCGTCCTTTGACTCTGATGTTTTACTAGCCTTCTTTTCTTTCTTCTTGTCCTTCTGCTTCTGTAACAAAAAGAGAATGCAACATAATGTTACAAGTGTGTCAAGTATAACCACAAAACTATCTAGTGGGGTGACAATTTTCCCACATGGTATTACCTCAAATATTTTGAAAACCTTGCAAACCAATAAAAACTTGACCAAAATTTCCTAGCTATACCTTTTGCCATGGGTCTCAACTACTGTAAGGAGGGGGGGGGGGGGGGATATGCTGACCTTGCAGGTCAATGCAGTGCACTGGCAACCCCTACAGGCTGTGAGTTTAAAAGAGCACTGTTTTGATTGTTTATTTTATTTGGAATGCAAAAACCATTTTTTTTTTTCATGAACCAATTTAAATAAATTTCATGTAAACATGCTTACCTCCTATTTACACATGTAATCCCTACTTACCTGCAGTGAGCCCATGGCAAGCTCTTTCCTACTTGCCTGTCCAAAGACATCACGCAGTTTGCATCTCTGTCCTGGTTTGCCAGGGACTTACTGCGTGCGGGTAAGTAGGTATTAAATATGTAAATAGGAGGTAAGGAGGGGCAAAGTAGATTGTGCACTACAGATTTCTTCACTGAAAGGCAAGAAAACCCCTTTATTGTATGGAAACCATCATAAAATGCAGGTATAATATTTCTTTAACCTTTGAAACCTCATTTTGGTGGTGGCAATCCACACTTTTTTTTTTGTGTGTGTGTGTGTGTGGGGGGGGGGCAGGCATCCAGAGGCCCCTCCCCTCTCCTTGGTGACACATCTGCCACAGATCCATTTCATTCTTATTTGACATGAACTGTAGGTATTCTTTTCTGAAATATAATGTAGACATATGACCTTTTTCAAGTTCCTTGTTGAAATGCATGATCATTCATGTTGCCCAGGTCTATTTAAGCCACCTCCATAGCAAGAGCATATTCGTATCGAGTGATTTAGCCAGGCCTGCTCCCCAGTACAACACCCCTTCAAAATTTTGTGTGATATGATTCTTTTGTGCCGAGTGAGATTTGCTGCACAAACCCAGGCTGGCTAAATCACTCTCTGTACCTATCAATTTTCATTTACTTACTATAACACTCACCTTCAGCTCTTTTTTTTCCTTTTGTGAAGACCTTGAGTCAGACTTCTTCCTCTTGTTCTCCTTGTCCTCTTTACCCTGTGTATGAAAATATAATTACATTTAAGTTCAAACACTGGAAACAGCATTTCTAATGAGATGAAAAGGCAGCACAACACTGGTGTTGCATTGACAGTTTTGAAGATACATACATACATACATACATACATATTTGAACCATTTATTGCATTTGTATCCACAGTAATATAACAATGACATCATAGTACAAGCGGTAATTCTTAGAATGCAATAAGCATGCCTACGTGGAAAAGGAAAAAAGGTAAGCTGAACCTATACAACAAGTAATCACCAGGGAGGGGGGGGGGGGGCACAATCCTAGTATATATGACTTAAGTGCATTCAACGTGGCCATATTTATGGGCACGTTTTTTCCATATATTATTGGACCCAATGGAGGCACTAATGCTGAGGTATTTGGCAATAGCTTTGCTCCTGCTATTTGGGAAGCCCAGCATCTTAAGACCGGAAGTAACTCGTTTGTGTATACTTCCTAGACTACCAATTACAAGCACGATAGTCTTACAAGAATAGGGAGTGTCAAGGGTGATCAGTTCATTCAGTGGTTGGTAGTTTTTAAATTTGGCACTGTAACAGGTATTTATAAATGCATCAAATGGGCATGAGATCTCAACAATGAAAGCCTTCCTGACTAGACGATCACAGATAAGAAGATCTGGTTTTCTGTGATGAACGCAATTAAAGTCTGTTTGCGTATAAAACATATCACCTGTAATGATCTGATTACTATAAATATCGACATTAGGGTGTTTCTTCATGATCTGATCTCTAATAAGGGAAACAATTCTATCATGTCTGGCAGTGTAATAATTCCTAAATTCCATACATCC
The DNA here is from genome assembly GCA_029531755.1 of Holothuria leucospilota. NCBI lineage: Eukaryota > Metazoa > Echinodermata > Holothuroidea > Aspidochirotida > Holothuriidae > Holothuria > Holothuria leucospilota. Next base: position 11,088 of record JAIZAY010000766.1, read on the forward strand.
ATTCATAATATGGGAAACCGTATCAAATGGGTTATTACAAATTTTGCACTTTTTTGGATATGAATTTGGGTAGTATTTATGAAGAAGGGAATTACATTCAAGTAACTGCATACGTGATTTAAATATAAATCTAATAAGTTCGTCACTCAAAGTACAGTTGGAGAGATATGCACAAGACAAAACTACGTTACAATCGACTCTAAATATTCTTCCTTGTGAATAAAGGTTACGAAGCCTGTTTATCCTAAACTAATATCGTGCCCAAGATAGGTGTATTTGCCGCTTTTGCCTAATTTCGGAATTGGCTGATTTTGGATGGTAATCTGAATTCCAGATGTACCGTCATGTTTGCTCCAATTATTCCCACACCGTTGGCCATGAAGGACAGCACATTTCCTATGTTTGATATTCATACCAGTAACGGTTACAAAACTATCCGTCTTATCACACATCCCAAGAAGGTCTTGTTCTTGTGTGGCACAGATAACAATGTCATCAACATATCCTTGCACTGGATTGGGAATGGCAATGTTATTATAACCATCAGTCATCCATCTCAACCATATGTCAATCCCTAGTTCAAAGGCAATGACTGAGTAAGGACATCCTTGAATTATTCCTCTTTGTCTATGAATGTAATCAGTAAATCCAGTGCTGGATTCAACCCTAAAAAAGGAATTGGTGTAAATATTCTGCGTTACATACATACATACATACATACATACATACATACATACATACATACATACTGTACATACATACATACATACATACATACATACATACATACATACATACATACATACATACATACATACATACATACATACATACATACATACATACATACATACATGCATACATACATACATACATACATACATACATACATACATACATACATACATACATACATACATACTGTACATACATACATACATATATACATACATTTCTATCTGTTGTGTGACACTGGCTAAATCCTGAGTTCACCTCACTATTATTTTTTAAACAATCCTGAATCTAGAACATCTGCAATGCAACTTACCCTTTTCCGCTTTTGTTTTCCCTCCTTCTCCACAGTAATGGTAGCCTGGTCATCATTGGTGAGGTTCTGTACAATGGGAAAGAAGCATACACTTTAGTGAACTTGTATTCATGTATATGCCCACCCCTCCCCCCTCTCCCCATCCAAAATGTGCAGTCATTGCAGTCATTGTGTGTAACTTTTTTTACACATCAAACTTTAAATGCCATGACAATTCAGCCAAACAGCAGGCATCATTTGAAAGAGAGGAACTTTACCCTCAATGAGTGGAGGCAGATACCAAAATGACTCAATGTCAAAACAGTAGCTTGACAACAGGCCTTGAGTTTTAGATTCACACTCCTTAGGAAATGAAGGAGTGTGGTACATGAGTTGTACTGTTTAATTAAAATTTTATACATCTGAGTTCCCATTCTTTTCCTCTAGCTGTGCAAAAAATCACACTCATCACATTGATTTGAGATGAGTGGTGGGATGCAATGACAGCCCTTCCAAATAAGATATTGGTTAACGTAATTTGTTTAAGCTCCGGAGTTCCATTCATAAAACCAGTACAGCCGCTTTGGGAATTTTTCCCACTTTATTACACATTAAAAGAGATAAAACAGCTGGTTCTGAAATCTAAAGGTCGCACTCTGCCGTTTCACAGTTATGTGTGTACAGTGATCACTTTCTTCTCAGCATGCAGACAGTAAGTTTCATACGTACAGTAAACACCGATCGTAACGAACCTTTTAAATCAAGATTTTCCGTTAAAACTTGAAAAATTGCAACTACGTTTTGTATAGAAAGCAATAATGCTGAATATATTTGCTCAAGTTTCCATCATGGTGGAAATTTTATCAGAAAACAATTTCTTTTCAAGTCGCTACTTGAAGCTTCATTTTGAGCCGTGCAGGCCTAGTGTGCAGCTTTCATAACCAGTAAGTCCCCATATGCGTGTCCTGCAATCTATCGCCTTGGCAAAATTTTTGCCGAAGTCAATTTCTCGGCATTTTACCTCGGCATTGCCGAATGCTGAGGCTATTTTCGAGGGCTGCATTGAGCACTTGTGCGTCTCAAAATTTGAGGTCTGTAATGACATTCAAACAAAATGTTTGAATAACATTAATGTATATTTAACCATACTCAGTGTAGGCTTCATGAAATCTCTGAGATAATGATGCCTTACACCCACTGCACACCTTAAGATTTTTCTGGATGGGTGTAAATTTATGGTGCCACTATTGTAAATTTAAATAACCATTCAGAATACTCAACAATTTGGACAATTTGTAAAGTTCGCTATTAAAACAGTGTAATTTCTGCACTGATTAAGTGTGTGTATCTTATAAATTCAATGATCTTCATGTCACAATTATATGTGGATGACTTTCTCTTCATATTGCTATTGTGACATGAGTGCCGACGATAAATATTGTCCATCCCTAATGGCCATGCACACACTGCATGCACCATCCAACTTAACTACCAACACAAAAGGAATGATATTGGCAATATTAAAATTTCAGTTGTTGGTTTGACTTATATCAAGCCCTGTTTAGGTCTGGGCCACACATGCATGCATGCAAATTAGGCACTTAACAGCTGACTAAAATTTTGGTTATACACATCACCAGATGCAAAGTCATTGATGGACCTTCCTCACAATTAAAGCTTAAGGGAACATAATACCCAATGGACCAATACCACCTCACACTCTCCACCACACAGTGGCAACCTGCAAGTGATACTTCTACAGTACCTCAAAATGGCTATTTAAAATTACACTACATGCATTTCTATCAAATCTGTCTTTGACAAGTAAACTTACATCTTTGGAGGACAATGAAAGCACTGTAGTTGATGGTGGAACAATAGCAGGAAGTGGAAGGCCAGCTTCATTCAGCTCTTCATGAGATAGGCTGTAGATAGTCCCTTCAACAATGGCATTGTATCCCAGAAGTTGACCACATGATGAAGTTATCTGGAAAAAGGAGGTGAGGGGTATAAGCACTGAAGATGTCACCACTAAACTTTCAACAATATTTTCCAACAGCCAAAATTCTTGACTCTCTTTATAGGCCAAACATTAAAATGAAATGTCTTCAAATTGTGAGAATTATATCTCTTGCATCCTATACTCTAATAATAATTTCCATGCTATGATTGTGTTCAAGTTTCATCTTTACAATGCCACTCAATTCTAAACATTCCTGCATTTTTTTGTTCAATTTTTAATGCACAAGCCTGAGGCAAGGCTTAATCTTCAGCAAGTGGAGTAACTGTGGAGTATCCCTACCACACAAAAACGCCCCCTAAAATGCATGGCAACATCGTTAGATATTGTTTTCAATTCTCAATTGTGAATACCGTAATTCTATTAAATTATTTTGAGAACAATCCATCACTGACCTCCCTAATTTCTGCAACATTATAAGGTTGTGCACATTTGCAAAAAACAATTTTAATAGGCTACAATTAGACACACCTGGATTAGCAACACCTGCTCCTCAGTCACGGACTTATGTTCCGACACCCCTATGTTCAAACGTCCCAACATTCCACCAAATCCACTGCGGTCAAAACCCGTTTTGACACCCCTATATTTCATCAACCCTATGTTCCAACACCCTTATGTTCTGACAACTCGATCATAGATGAACATGGGTGTGGGAACAAAGGGACGTTAGAATATAGTACTGTATATACAGCAGTCACCGAATCCTCTGACTACATTATGACACAATCATTTATTATTTGCCTCAACGTTATGTAATTTTGTGAATTTTAGGTATATGCCTAGCCCAAGATTTGAGGTCTCCCTTTATCAGATGTGGCTACACCTGCTTAATCACCTCCACCATGACAAAAATACTTGTCTCAATGTTAGCCTCTGAAATTGCAAAAAAGTATTTTACCCAAAGATTCCCCTCATGTGGTCATGTTGCGGCTCCACTGTGACGCCATAGCCGGCTATACTGTACCTTGGAACAGAACTTACCTGCTTAGGCTATCTACTGGCAGCTGGGTATTGCAAAAAGTAATAGCCTTTCAAAGGGAGAATGCAGTCACCCCAATAAAGAATTGTATAGTAGACTGTCCTATTTCCTGAATGGCTCTTGAGAATCATGTGGCAGTATTTTTTTCACTCAATTGTAAAATTTACAAGGAGCAACTGCTTGGTTTATCTTGAATATGCAATATTTATGTCCTAAAATATTATGAAAGATACTTGGAAGAGAAATAAGAAATTTGTGACATTCAGCTATTGTTTCAAAATAAGTTTGGGGCGACTGCTTTTGACCTTTAAGCTACTGTATGTTTGTTCCACTGCTTCCAAGACTGCACTTGTATTTGGCTATGCTAACTTGAAGTTCTTGAACCGATAAGGAAAAACTGAGGGGTGAACTAGCTGGGAGCGAAATAACTTGCACTTTTGAGTAATGTTAGTAAGCCAGAATGACTGGGGGGCACTAGTTACCGGCTACTACAATATAAAGGGCAGAGCAGGCTTAATGTGTTAATTATGATCATTTTAACCATGAATGATGTGTCGTTCTCACATAAACCCTTTGAAAATATTTTGGCAAGGAAAACATGTCCTTTCATTTCTCAGAATTTAATGAGTGTCTTTCCACCATAAGTTTTGCATCTCTCTGCTATGTTTTGGTACAACTTGGCTAAAGAATACCCCACTGATAAAAGAGTCCACAATGTGGCTGGCCACGGCGTCACGATGGAACCAATGTGATGTAGCCGGCGTGGCCGCATCAGGGAAGTCTTTTTGACTTAGGGTAAAATATTTGCACAGTTTTAATCATAGCATGGAGACAAGTCATTATTTAGGCTACAGATTTTTTTCATGGTAGGCCTACATCCCATGTAGACTAGGCCTAGGCCTAGACCTAATTGGCCTAGGGCCTAGCCACATGAGGGTAGACTTGCTGGACTTAAAATATTTTTCACGATTTCATAAAACTGAGAAAGGACTGTGTCACGATGTAGTTGGAGGAGCCGGTGTAGCCACTCCAGGTGTTTGTACTGGACGTAAAATTTTTCCCAACACTTTCAACATTGTTCAGTCGCAGTAATCAGCCAGGACAATGATGGGTCGTTCTCAAAATAATTTAGGCTAGGCATAAATGGGTTTCACGATGTAGCCTAGCCATGCATTTTTGGGAGTTGCTTTCCCTTGGCGGGGTATTCTATAGTTAGCCTACTCCCATGTTTTTGCACCTTTCCAGCATGGCGGAAAGGTGCAAGACCCATGGCGGAATGTACTGATGGCGGAAAGACACTAACGTGTAACGTTTAATTCACGTTATGCACAGTAACGATATGATAAGTCTAAGGATACGCCCACAAAAGTGAGCCTAGCGTTAGACCTAGCCTAACATAAGACTGAAGTAGCGGAGCCTAGGCTAGGTTACACTTCTTAAACTAGGTACACCACAAACCACAAGATGCTACACGGGCCTAAGTTTGAGCCTTAAACATCATTTTTTGAGGAGGTATTTCGAATAAATACGCAACTGTACGTACCGAACAGTGACACCAGAGGTGTCGGATTCAAAAAGTTCAAACCCAGCCAAGCTAAAATACTGTGCATTAAAAACGCAATCGTAGCACTAAGAATGTGAATTGGTTTCCAGCAAAATTTACACTCGTACGTACGTACGTACGTGTGCGGTCTAGCTAGCTAGCTGCAGCGCAGTGTCATCAATTATGAGAATATGAGATATTCGAAGTATGGCGTTGGCTTTTAACGAAAAATGCGCAAATATTTTCGAACATTTTTCTGCTGTAGGCTAGGGCCGTATATGTCAATACCAAGACAGTACCTTCTTAAATCCCCACAAACATGAGCTTACAGTTTTAATTGACCAAATGCGAAAAGTATTAACGACTTTTTAACATGTAATCTTCCGTAACCGATACTTAATCGGATCATATTTCTGTTTATTGAGATGTTCATTCTCTACTCACCTCGGCTCGAAACGGGTCGTTTTCCTCGACGACGAGAAATTTCTCCTTGGCAGTGTCACTTTTGAAGTTAACAAGGTCACCCCTTTGCAGCTTGTCCGGGTGCCCAAAGTTAGGCCACAGATCTTTGTCCACCAAACACTTTTCCTTAGGTTGAGGATGTCTAATTTTATGGTTTAAGACGCTAGTTTTTTCCGAATAATCTCGCCACTTGACAAGAGTAGATTCCCCGTTAATGGCACCACAAGTTCTCGCAGGCAGCCAGACACCGCTTGAAGGGTCCAGTGCTTGCACGGAGCGTTTGGTTGAGTCCATTGCGATAGATAGAATGAAAAAACTATGCAAGTGACACTGTTTAAGCTGAAAGATGGCGTCACCGGCATCACTTTGATTAATTACAGTGTCTAATAAAGGCTAGCACTTTGATTCATTAACCCCATTACAGTGTCTGGAAAGGCTCAAAACACCTTTTGTTGTTACTTTTAACAATGTGTAAACAGTATTCAAGTCACCTACACCCCACGCTTGATCAGACAAGGAGCCGGATGAGGATCAATGACCAGCTTAAACTGCTTTAATTTTAAAAAGAAGCACTGAGGTTGTTCTTGCTCTTTTATGTGATTTGCTTTTGCTTCTTGCACGTGATTGAAGAAATTGATTTTTAAATACAAAGAGAACAATGGTGCAGATTAATTGCTTCGACATGTATCTGCATGCTGTATACAGTTGTGCTTGGTCAAGCACCTTTTATCAGCTAAAGTGCTAAAATGCATCCACCGATTAAGGGTATTCTTCCATACTTTTTATGAAAAATGTCACATCTAAACATGATCCTGCTTAAAACCCGGTTGCCCACCCTTTTCTCTGTATTACAACAGGAATCACTTTCTCCAAATGGTTTATATAACGCTGGCACTTCTCTGTTGTCATCTTGTCATTCCAAAATTGGAAAATTCCATTTTTCAGTTCTTCTTTTGTCTTTGGCTGCACAACCTAAAGGATTGGACAAAAAAACATCACAACAGACATAAAATATAATATATATATATATATATATAATATATATATATATATATATATATATATATATATATATATATATATATATATATATATATATAATATATATATATATATATATATATATATATATATATATATATATATATATATATATATATATATATATATATATATATATATATATATATATATATATATATATATATATATATATATATATATATATATATATTGAGGTAAACAATCTTAAAGGTAGAAGCCCACAGATGACAGAGTATGATGGGGCAACTGCCACAAGAGCATAGCCAATGATGGATGGGGAATGGAGAATGGGGGTTTGTTAAAAAAGGCAAAAAATGGCATAAATGGGATGTCCATGACCTTTTTAAATTATGTTTGAGGCACAAATGTTACACAATTTTACATCTGGAGACGTATTGACGTAACATTTTTTTTTCTCCAAAGTGGAGGCGGATACCCCTCCCGCATGTTGCACTCCAAGAACCCCTCGAATGAAAAATCTTGGCTTCTTGCCTCAAACCAGCAGTCAGTTTTTGGTCCTTTGGTGTCACCCAACCAGTGGCATAGCTACAGGGGTAGGGGTAAGAGGGGGAACATGCACCCATGACTAAGCAGTGTCCTGTGCCCCAGGTGACCCCATTACCCAGTGCTCAATAAAATCCTGGCTACTCCCCTGCACCCAACTCCAGTTGTTCTCCAGTTGTTGCTGTCGCCACCATCCCTGGGATGACAGAAGGATCAAGAACTGTGCATAATTCCCACCTTCAAATATACTTGGGGGGGGGGGGGACCAATGGGATTCTAATTAAACTGTCTTCCCCCGTTTTTACCAAAAATCAGGCATAATGGTAAAGTTCAACCTTTTGACTTGTTTGTGTACTGAGGCCGGGGGGCATATGATTTGCGGGGAAAGGAGAACCTGTTACCCCACTATTTTTGAGAGGGGAAAAGTGGGTGTTTTGCCTCACTTGCATGCGTGCATGCATACATACATACATACATACATACATACATACATACATACATACATACATACATACATACATACATACATACATACATACATACATACATACATACATACATACATACATACATACATACATACATACATACATACATACATACATACATACATACATACATACATACATACATACATACATACATACATACATACATACATACATACATACATACATACATACATACATACATACATACATACATACATACATACATACATACATACATACATACATACATACATACATACATACATACATAATTTATAACAACTTTATAGGCCTAACAAACAATAAAAAGTAATTTTGACAACTTAATCAGGGTTCAACAAATCCTCTGCCTGACATTTCGGGGTAAGTAAAAATCACTCACTAGCAGACCGCGTAGTCCATTGCTCAAAATTGTATTCTGCTGGCCAAGTACCCTGCGAAGTCACTTGTAGCCTAATCACATAGATTTCAAAGACTACTACTGCAAAGAGTAGAAGTGAGCAAGTGCATATTCATGCGGGCAAGTAGACTTTGGGAACAACTGGCCTGATGGACAAGTAATCAAAAACGAATTTGTCAAAGCCTGACTTTATCTTTCCCCTTGCCCCTCACTTAGTGTTACGAGGTTCATATCCATATCCATATCCTGCTATTAGTATACGGGGTTAACGGTAAAAGCAATGCCCATAGATTTTTAAGGAAGTCAAAATTAGAGGCCAACATTACAAGTAACCCTTTTCGTGAAATAACTAGTCAAAAATTATTCCCCATCTTTGACAAATCATGGGTAGCATTGTAGGCTACATATCGCTCTTACTGTATGGGGTTGAAAATTTTTGACAAGTATTTTAGGTAGTGAAAATATATGATAAGTAACAAACCTTCCGAAGATGATGTTTCAACTCGTGCCATACGTTTTCAATTGGATTTAGATCTGGGGATTCAGCTGGGGTCCTCCACCAGTTCACACAACTCTCTCGCAGGTGCTGCTGAATTTTCTTGCTGGTATGTTTGGGATCGTTGTCCTGTTGAAAACGACATTTTCCGTCAGGGAATGCATCCTTAATGAATGGTAGCAGGGCCTCATCAATGATAGTTTTGTAAAAGTCCGCGTTCATTATGCCATCGAAAATGCAGATGTTCGTCTTCCCTCTTTTTGAAATGCCGGCCCAAACATGCAGTTTTGCTGGGTGTTTCGGTTTTGGTTTCAGGATTTTCCGTACCGAATCTGCGTAAACATCGTTACTTCTTGCTAGATGTGGCTTCCAGAAAACCATGTTAGCATGGCAGTCTAGTTCAATGGTCGATTCGTCCGAAAAAATAACATCGTTAAATGACTCGCCATTTCGGATGCACCAGAGTGCAAAGTCCAAACGACTGGCCTGATTTTCTTTCCTTATTAGCTGGCAATAGCGTGCCTTGGTCTTTACCCAGCCAAGTTTTCTTCTAAGTCTTTTAATACTGGGAGTTGATATATCCTCTCCTGTTTCGGTCTTTAGTATTTTTTGCAAGTCTACCGAAGTTCTTTCATTATTTTCGTTTAATGCTCGGTCAATAATGTTCATGTGTTGCAATGTAAATCGAGACTTGCGGCCACGCCCAACTGAATCTTGAATTGTTTTGGTCCTTTGAAACTTCTTCAAAAAACGATACACTCCTGAACGTGATACATTTATTCCTTCGCTCTTTAGGATACACAGTATATCCTCAACACTCTTTCCAGTCTCTCTATACTTCAATATTCTACCACGTACACTTAAATTCAGCTTGCCCATTATACTGTAGTTGGTCGAATCCTCAAGTTGTTATGTACGGTACCACGCAAATGGTTCTATATTTAAGACTGGAATGAAAGGTCGGTTGAGATCGCAAAGTTTAGCCTATACCTAACTTTCACTGGTCCCGCCACACTGTTGTATGTGCATTTCAACTATTCCACCAAAGCTACTACCGCAGTTACATTTTGCGACGTGGCTTAACGCTACCAACGGTCCCAGCGTTAGATACGATGTACTAAAACGCTAATAACGGTGCCTGCGTTTGGTTCGTTATTGCCTAACGCTCTGAGCTTCTAACGCGTTAGCTGGCACAACGTTAGGGCCAGATTTGCCTAACGATGTCTAACGCAAATCGTCTAACGCACAACGCAGGCAACGTCCACTTTATTCCAACCTGTACTGTATACGCCTAGGAGCTAATATCACTGAGGCCTCAGCAGCCTTCCTGCCTTTGTCGATCACCTATCCAGACACCTATTGTTATGTTTGGTGATCTGCACAGATATCGATTCCACTAACAACGTCAACCAGGAGCCAGCAGAAAGAAGCAGAGTTTGTGTCGCTGGTAATCCAGCAAGTAATTCAAAATGACGACTTTCTAACCCTTCTGAAAAGCACCATACAGGATGCATTGGAAGCAAAAATTCAGTGAACCGCTAAGGAAACAACTTGAGAGTATAAACAATGGAATTGAAGGTATTGAATGTAAGGTACAACAAAATCAGCACTCGTATGAGAAATTGAGTAACTAAATGACTACAGCACAGAATCAAATAAATGAACTAGAACAATATTCAAGACGTAACTGTCTACACATTGTGGGTATGAAGGAGGAAAGTAACGAAAATACATGGCTTCTAACAACCTTGACGTTGTCATTGGGCCCGCCGACATAGACCGCTCACACAGGCTCGGATCAAAATGCACTGATGGAAAGCCTAGATCTATAATTGTCAAATTTACTTCATACAGTATGCAGCCAGGGACAGGTTAATCCATGCCAGAAGGAAACTGAAAGGACAAGCCTTGTCACACGAGAGGACTTGACAAAGAAAAATCAAGAACTGTTGCTGAAAATTAAGGACCATGCGCAAGTTAAGTCAGCTTGGAGCCAAGATGGAAAAATTATAGCTCTTGTTGCAAAAGGCGGTATGGATATTAAAGAAAGGATCTTAAAACTAACGGATTTGGAAACTGATGAGAACTGCCCCCACGAAAAGTGGTAACTATGTCGGTGTTATAACTCTCAGGGTAACATATGGGTCCGCCATGTCGTATGTTTTGATGTATTTAGTTGTGTCTTTACTTTTTCTTCGTAATTCAATCATTTTTTGCTGTATTTGTTCATTTTCTTTTCTTCGTTTCTTTTTGTGTTATGTTTAGTTTAACTTATCATGAACCATCAGCTGATGTAATCGAGAGAAGATATAGAGTTGACCTGTTATTTAAGCTTGATCCGGAAATTAATATCCCTCGTGATGTCCAAAGAACCTGCCTTTATACCAGTCCAGATGAATTCCATAATAAATTCAAAAGTAACATTGACAATTTTACTCTCATTCACTGTAACTGTAGAAGCCTACACAAAAATTATGATGACTTATCATTACTATTAGGTACGCTCGGTGTTAAATTTGACTGTTGCTGTCACTGAAACTTGGTTATAAGATTCATGTACAGCTGATCTTTATCAATTAGACAGCTATAATTTTGTCAGTAAAGGTCGTACTTATGGAAATGGAGGTGCAGTAGGTCTTTACGTAAATGAGAATTTTCGGTATACTGTAAATAACAAATTATCAATTTTTCATGAAAACCTTTTTGAATCATTGTTCATTGATCTAGTAGACCACCCTAATCAATTCATTATTGGTGTTGTGTACCGACTTCCTTCTTGTAATCTGCAAACCTTTCTGTCTTAGAAAATGTCCTTGAGAAAGTAGGACATCACCCGTGCTATATACTTGGTGATTTTAATGTTAATTTACATTAAATGTTACTTCTGTTAATGAATGATGTTATGCATGATTTTTTAAATCTAGTACGACCGTATGGTGTTTAGTTTTTAATCAACAAACCAACAAGGATATAACTCCCTCACAATATATCTGATACTGTAAATCTTCAAATTTCGGTATTAATGTATCAGTTCTCTAAGAATTTACTCCCTAACTCTTTTGATAATTACTTCTCTGGTTATAGCCACAGTTTCAGCACCAGACACAACTTGAATTATGTACTGCCTTTTTATAAGCTCTCTCTTAGTCAACGAAGTATCAAATTCTTAATAGGGCCTGTTACTTGGAATAGCATTCTAATCCATATTAAAAATTCCTTCTGTTTCTTCTTTCACTGTAAAACCTACAGTACCTATTATTTGGATAAAATTTGTCTTTTGTTTTTTCCCTGTCTCTATTAGTTTACATCCCTATTTGGTAATTTATGTTCCTCCTTTCTGCGGGTCATGCTTTCTTTTCTGTCATTAAGTTATGTACATGTATATGTGTGCTCTCCTTCCAGGGGAATCACTACCACAAGCTTTCAAAAGCTTTCTTGTGCTTCCCCCCAACTAATGTTCTTAAAGGCAATAGGCAGTCGCCCCAAAATTTTCTTTGAAAAATCAGCTAACTTGCAAATCTCCTCTTATTGCATTACAAGCACCTCTGAAGATGTTTTGAACATAACTATTACAAACAATAGGTAAAGCAAGGTGAAATTCTCCTTGAATTCCACAATTCACTAACAAAAATATTGTCACATGATCAAAATAGGCCATTCATGAACTAGAGTGACAGGATACACTCACTCTGTTTGGGGTGACTGCCTACTGCCTTTAATTTTTTTTCTATCATTCATGATATTGCTTATTGCTGCTTTTATATTCACTATAAATAACCATTCTTTTGGTACCAATATCAAACTGTGTAGGTTGTTACATATGATATAAAGCTGGTTGAAATAAATGTTGAGAAATTAAACTGAATTGAGCATACCACACAGCTCTGTACAGTAGACCACCTGTGATCTATATGGTTCACTCCACAAACACAGTGTTCAAAACTGCAGAACTCTCCGACTGGAGGTGTACTGCCAATCAAAAATTTTACCACCGAGTAAACCCACATTCTCATGTTACTCACACTTGAGGTAAAAGGGTGTTACCCTGAGCACAAGGTATGCAAGACCACACTAAATGTGCACCACCAATCCTCAAACCTCACATCGATGCTGACCTCTCACTGTAGCCTACAAAATCACAGCATACACTCAACTTCTCAGTATTATCATGACTTTGCCATACCCGTAGCTAGACTGCCTGTATATTCTAGATCTGGAATATGATGTCTGAGCAGGGTTGAGGTGTGCTGTTGCGTGATTTCTGTATGGTACAAGTCCCTCCCACAAAAAATTTCAAGGAAGGACAATCCCTACCAAGAATATGGAGTGGCTCACCATGGCAGTTCTTAAAATAAACTTTCTAAGGCACAGCCCGCTATTAAAAAGCAATTATAGGCCATTTGTAAAACATGGGCAGAGCCAAACAGTCAAAGGTAATGAACATAAGAAACCATGTTGGAAACCCATCTCCTGCTAATGTAAACTTTTCACTCAGTAACTGTGGTAGCAATAGGTGTTGGAACAACAGTTTCTGTCTTTCATGGGTTTAGCATATGATATGGAAACACTGTACATTTACTACATCATCGTGTAGTGTCTACAGTGAGACTTTGGATACATTCTGTGAGTTTGTATGTTGGGAGGTGGGGGTACTTTGTACATCACATGCGTACAATGACCAAGAAGCCTGTGTAACAAAAATTTCACATTCCTGTTTAGCTCATCTCTATGCCTACTGTTATCCCTTTCAAGAGTTGCTGCAAACTCTCCATCTAGTGTGAGCACACAGAACTGCAGGTACAGGGCTTAAAATTTTCCTAATTGTTTTCCTCATGCCATGTCACCAGTGTGCGATCACCACTTACTGTACACCAGTCTGTTAATGTGCAAACTCCTTGCATTGGCAGTGATTAGCCGACATCGCTCTAGACATAGCTCAGGGCAGGATCTTAACTGGATGGAATGGATGCTATCCTAGTTCGCACAGTATGGCCTATGTATATAGATTGATTTCCATTTCCATTTAGGATTTTTATATAACATTACCGTGTATCATGCACAGCCTACTAGCGATGATTTGTTACTAAAATGTAGGTCCCTCTCTTCTTCTGACAAATTCCTCCCAAAATTAATTCTTAGGGAGAGACATTTCCTCCCAAATTTGAAAAGCTAGTGTAAAAATCCAGTCTGAATGCCAAAACAGGTTCCATAGTATAATTGTGTTGCAGTTTAAATCAATAGAACTTTGTGTAATAGTGTTAATACAGTACAGGACCAAGTCTCATGTGAAATGCTGTACTTTTGACACAGTACAGTGTACATAATCATCTGGTCCTTCAGTACTGAGAAAAATTATCATTTTTAGGAAAGTATGGACCTTAAGGTATGGTTTGCAAGGTGTCCAGCTAGGCTACAACCCTATTGTGCATTGGCAGACGAAAACCTGCAGATACTACATTAATTCCTGGAACATTTTATATGCCTTGCAAAATAGTTTGCAATGTACTTACTAGGTGGGCTTGTACGTGCCATAATACAAGATCTTTGACTTGACCCACGAACACCATTAGTGTCCACCACTGGATTCAGACATCACAAGGTACAGTAGGAAGCCTTCATACTGCCAAGCCTAGGGAGCAAAGAAAAACTGAAAATAAACTGACCTGTAACAGGGTTTTCATTAGGCTTCCAATCTCAAGAGTCCCGAAACTCTCAGCTTTCTTTTTCGAGCGTCCCCCAAAATTTTCCAAGAGTCCCGTACTTGTACTGTAACCTATACGATACGTACGTGTGTACAAGATATGGAGCTATACCCGAACCCTTCAGACAGGCATATGGATCGAGCTTCCCTGTAAACGGAGCATAGCCCAGGCATAACAAAATACGCAGTTTATTTTTATTGTGCAATAAGTACGCATGTGTTTACACAAGAATCCATCGTAACTACTGCAAAGTGTGACGTGGAAATGACAGGTGTTTTAGTACGAACGTGAACTGTACCACGTGACCGGAATATGTCAAACTATAACCCTGCATGTCTGGATTGTCACAATTAGGGCTCGGAAAATATTTTTCAAAGAGGTAGCCCATCGAGCTTTTTCGTAATAGACTGTGGTAGCCCTGCAAGATTTTGCTTGAGCTCGACAAACATGAAATTAGCATCGAGCAGGCGTAGTTCCTTCATTTGTTTGTAGCACGAATTATCTGTGCAAATTATGCCACAAGGTACTTCGATTTTTCAACGAAATAAAGATAAAACATTTCAGATTTTGTTGAGTTACAACTGTTTACTCTAGTTTTGTTCTAATTTGAAGCAATTTAGACCACTTTCGTGCCGTTCGCGTAGCGCGTAAGTTTGGGCGATAAATCGAAAATTATGGCAATAACTTTTCCGTGAGACTACACGATAATAAGAATTCAAAAAGGACTATGTCTTGTGACACAAAATGTGAAATAATGTGTCTTGTATTCTTTCCTTTCTTCTTTTTTGCTGTCCTGAACATATATTTTCTTCATTTATGGCATTCTTTTTCACATTGAACTGATGTAAAATCAATCAATGCTCGTCTTTTTCTCCACATTTTTCCATTCGAAGAGAGCAAAAATATTCGCCGTCAAAAACCGTATTATGTTTGGTATAGGAATTGTGTACGCGAACACTGATACCTTAGGCCAGGTTCAAGTGAAACGCATGGCGAAGCACGGCAAAGTTTGTAGTGCATGTGCAGTTCCATAATTGAATTCAAACACCCATACCTTAGGCTAGGCACGAGCTCTGTAGAGAAGTTGACGTACGCACGTGCGTAAATACATATGTGGGTAAAGACCATGAAATTTAGAGCTACAATTTTTGTGCGTAAAAGGCTCAACATCATGCGTTCATGGGACGCAGAAGATTTTCTTCCAAGCGTCTAGACGGCTTGTCGTGCGTCTGAGACCCGGGAACCCGGGTTAGCGAAAACCCTGCTGTAAAAACATGTCACTTGACAGGCCATTAGCATTATGTTGCACCTAAGCAGCTCTCTCCATCTCTCCCCAGGGTTTTCTACTTTAAATCTCTTGAGCATGTAAACCACCAAGACAATGCTGACCACAACGTCCTGATCAAGAAATGGTCAGTACCATACACTACTGGTGTTGTACTACTCATTGCAGCTTACCCTAGAGGCATGGTCTCACATACCCCATGTCACCTGGTGTTACCCTGTGTTTATACCAAGGCAAAACCACAGTTTAACACCGTGATTTCTAGCATGTATTCTCATGTACCCCGGGTTCAGTTGACAGGGTTGTGACAGAAGTCAAAATGTTTCACATGGATTTTTCTTGTAGTTATCTCCAAACTGTTAGGAAAGGTAAATCATTATTTACAGGCTTTAGCAGGAAATGAAAACACCATTGACTGTAGAAATACCATAAGGCTACACTTACTCAGGATGTCAAGCCAAGGCACAAGCCTATGCTGCTAGAATGCTGCTTTATGGGCCTAGCCTAAGTGCAATATATCTGAATTTGCCCGCATCATTTGAAATACTGTCGATGTAGTAGATGTACTGTTCAGCTTCATCCAAATTGATCTGGGTCTTGCATTGCTCTTGCTTGCAAGTGACATCAATGCTACATATCGTAAAACATTCCCGGTTATTCAACGGTAGTTTCTTTGAGTCCAATGTAGCAGTCTTTGTTTCGCGGCTCACATTATTTCTTCAAATTTGCGGCATCAAAGGAAAGGCAAAACTAGAAGGACGTCTGCCACTATACATAATACTTACTTCCCAGTGGTAAGGATTTCCGCTGAAGCCTATAATAACAATTAACCTTCCCTAGTAATTTGGAAATAACCTTGAGAAAAATGTGACAAATATGCCTTAGACTATAAACTGTACAAAATTACAAGTCGAACTCAAACACTGTAATTTTCTTTCCAACAAATATATTTCAGACAAGCCCTTAGCCAGAGGGGGGTCGAAGGGCACGGGGGGAGCCCCTCTGAAAAATTTTCGCCCCTTAGACAATTAAAAATTCCACTGCCTCATAATGTCATAATGCATTTTAGTACAAGCTCTCAGCCTCTATAACGTTTTTCGCCCGGGCTGGAAATTAACTCGCCCGTTCAGTACCCTATCCGGCTATGGACCTGCATTTAGAAGTAGGTAAAAATTTATGAAAAATCCATCTAGAATAATTTGCCTTCTCCAAGGCAAATATAGTAATGAATCTCAAGTGAGCTTCGCCAAGCAGCAACTAGCAGTAGCTTATTTATTGCAATACTGGACTGTTTATTGTGTACGTCGCTGATGGGAAGTGGAGGTCACACAGCTCTGTACCTGTGATCTATGGTTGATTACACAAACACGGTCTTTAAAACTGCAGAACCCTCCGTTCAGGGCTGGATCGAAATTTAAACACTGACAACGAGTCCACATTACTCACGAGCCCACATTACTCACGTTCAGGGTAAACAAGGTTACCCTGAGCACAAGCTACTGTACATGAGACCACACTATAGAAGTGCTTAACTGGATTAATGCAGAGAAGTGGAGTAGAATTCAGAGCCTTAAGGGATGATTACTAATGCTCTGATACAGTGAACCCAAGTAAACCAGAATGCAAGAATGTGGTTTGAATGATGCAAAATAATTGCTTTTACGACTGAATGTTAGTCTTCAACAGTGCATGTGCTCATTAAAGACAATTAACCTTACTGGTACCTCACCATGAATTTAATAAGCAAACAAAATGGCACAGAAAACATAGAACCATATAGTCACCCTACATCCTCTCCTCACAATAAATTATGCTAGAAAAGTTTCATTTTTACTAGGTCATATAAACATTGTCACTATAAGACACACATCTATCACAAATTATTGCACGATGGACTAAATTCCAAACTAAGTGAATAAGGTCTTTAAACACTTCTATATCTCATCAATTCAGTAAACAATGATACGAGTTGGACAGAGATTGATTTTCTAACCATTGTGATAAATTTTCTAGTATGAGCTTCATCAAAGTTTCTTGAGATATTGCATGTTAGGGCTGTGACCATGTAGCAATTAATTGCTAAACGATCGCATGTGGAATAAACGTTTAGTACAACGCTACTAGCGATCAATTGCAAAACCTGTTTTCGGACTGTTTTTTATCCATCTAAATACTAAGCTGCACAGATTGCGGTTATTGCGTACAGCTCTACAGAGCAGGAGTACAATAGCAATGCATGTTTCTTTTGTATTATGGCATCAAAAAGCACACTTCGAGTCTTCTATTATGATAAGGTAATCGTGATTAATCGCTAAACGATTGCAAAATTTTGCATTTAAACGTTCAATTATTTTGCTAAACGTTCACATCCCTATTGCGTGCACAGTTTTTATTGTTTGACCTCTGGTGACCTCAAATGACTTTTGACCTCCACCAAAAATAATAGCATTCAACTCCACATGGTGTATCTAAACACAAAGTTTACACTTCACTGAAGTTTCCCTTCTTATGATACCGTGTGCACAAGGTTTTCATTGTTTGACCTCTAGTGACCTCAAATGACCTCCACCAAAAATGATAGGGTTCTTTTAACTTATATGGGGCACTACCATGCTAAGTATGTGCTTCATAAAAGTTTTCTTTCTTGAGATATTCAGTCTCCTGGTTGCTATGCAATTAACTGCAATGCTTTGAGGATTTCATCTTGAATTGTGACCTTGGGAGAACGTCCATTACACACTCCAACCAAAATGGCAGACAAATCATTCAACGCCTATATCTCGGCTGTGCTTCATGGTCACATGCTCTTGAAATTTATCAGTGTAATGTTAACAATCTATCCTATCTATCGCATACGCTTGTCGATTTTTAAGAGATATTCCCACCCCATTTGACTGAAGTTATTGCATATTTTCATTTTGACGGCATCCCCTCTAGAATTTGCTCACACGCTATATGTGTGTTTTAACAAAAACGTGTTTGCCGCTGGCCCTGTCCAATCTTTTTTTCATGCTTAATGTCAATCAAGACATGGTATCAAACTCTATCTAAAGAGACAGTATTCACCCTTGCTCTATTCGATGGGCTCGTGTTTCTCACCGACAACTCAAATCCAGCTGAAAAAAAAAACGGATTAACCCATGCCGATCAGCGGTGTTTGAAAACCAACAATACTAGATAGATGCTTCCCCTTATCTGTCTGGGCTCTTAAGTAACAAACACACTCAAGCGTAAATAGAAGACTTTCTCTGTGGAAATACAATGGCTAGGCTAGTCTATCTGCTGGCAGAGACCATTTCATGGCTGATTTTTGTGAACAGTTTGCTGTAGCGCAGAGCAGGATTATATCGACTAGGTTAGTTTATTAGCCTTAGATTTAAGCAGAAATGTGGAAGACAAACGAAGAAGGTGGCAAACATCAGTCGGCCCTTCAGCAGAAACACCTGCATGTTTGTACAGTTTTCATGAAGAAATGAAGGCGTATTAACAAAGTCCTCCGACCAACTTTCCTGAAGAGACTACGCCGTTAACATGCAATACAAATACTGTTCAGTAAACCGGATGACTGTCATATACAGTACGTTAATTTACATACTATTGCCAAACGTCACAGTTCACCATAGGGACCTGGATGATGGGAAGAAAGAAAAGCATCTTCGAAAGTCATGCTATAGCTCACGATGCATTGGCACGATACTGTTAGTGGTTACACATTGTTTATAGTTGTATACAGTATGCACTGTGGTGCAGGTACTGTGTTTTGAGTGAAACGTGTGTCTTATCGCATATTCCTCTGCTTTATTTTTAGCTGTGCAATGCTGGACTTGGAGAATTCCTGCTGACCTGTGTAAATTAAAAACATCTTTATTTTATCTAGCGTATTAAGGGGAGCGGTCACAAACCTAACGCGGAACCGGTATGGACGCAAGGGTGATTTCGCGATCTCCAATTACAGTGGTGCGCCCATTCTATGCATGTGCATATACCTCAACCTATCCCACGCTTGACTGCTCCGCTTAGCAATCAACCAGCCCATATAATGAGCAAGGCCCT
>JAIZAY010000585.1:0-37983 GCA_029531755.1 Holothuria leucospilota
CATGATCTTTTTTTGTGCATTGTAGGAAAGGTGTCGGAAGAGAGACAAATTTGAAGGGATGGGAACTGGTTCTCAGATTGGTCTGAAGAATAGCTTTCTGTACGGGCCTTTTCCCACAGCCGCCGTTTGACGTGCCACTCAAAAATTTTCAGAAAAAAAATGGTCAGACTTCAGCAGCTGCCTCCTGCTTTACTCTCTCTTAGCTCCTTGAACAGCTTTCTGGGTTTTGTATTTCGAGAGTACGTTGTGCTATTATTTCTTCAAGACGGCACTTTCATTCGCTCGCACTTTGCAGCAGCAATTGCCCATGAGTCTTTCAGTATGGAATGAAGTTATGTAGAAACCCTTTGACCTTGCTGACCGGACAACACACTAGAATGAATTTGAATAAGAGGGATCCTGGTTTCATACTTGTGTCATAAGCCCATGTGCACACCTTTTCTCTGATTACTTCAATGGATCATCATAGAATTCACCATTTTCAAGGACTGAGGTTTCGGTAAGCTTTGAATCCTCCTTGTATTCATCCAATTTTGTGAGTATATAAACCCTTTAAATTCTTCCCACTTGTCCCGCGTACAACTTTTACTTAATATCAATGTCAGATAAAATTGAGGCTATCTCACCGGTATACTTTTTTTGACTCCGTGGTCCCTTAGTTCTTTCTTATTTTTTCTCCATAGTCCTGTCTAATTCTAATTCTCCGGTCTGAACAAGCACTAGCCAGCGCTCTAGATGTCCATCTGTCTTTCTCTGTGAGAGGTTAGTCTGAAATGTTATCCATTTTTTACGAGTCAGGTAATTCAATTCCAGTCAAAATCCATTCACTGTACTGGGCTCTCTGTAAGTGGGTTCCAAATCTCCCAGTTGTTCCAACCATGAAATGAAAATAACAGCCGGAGGTCAGAACTCAGGTTTCCATCATCTGTATTTCACGGTGAAACTAACAAAAGACAAAAAATAAAAAATGTATAAAATAACATGAGCACTCATAAAACTGAGTGACGAGACACAAAACATCCCTAAAACAACACTGTTCTTTCATGAGCCTCTCACCATTTAAAACATGGATTTCGAACCAAGAACACATGTCAAGACTAGTTTGCGTGTGCTGTGTCGTTAACTGTGCGTGGGTTATAGCTTGGGTTTTGAATATGACCCATCTTCCACCTGTTTCTTGTCAATTTTTGTGTTAGTCAATAAAGGCAGCGTTTGTGCGGTGTGTGCGGGTGGGGGTGGGGTTTACTAGTAGTATATTTTCAAAGTTGTTCATAAACTATCAGGAAAGAGTCACATTCAGTTTTTCGAATATTTTCCGTCACTTTTGTCGTGGCAATGGAATTGAAACTAGAGATATATACAACAGGTGTAGCTTAACGCGTTTCAGATCAAAGATCAAGTCAGTAACTCATCAATGAACCTATGTGGTATTTTGTTTTACCATACTTCAAGGGTTGACCTTAAAGACAGACTGTCATCACCCCAAAGTATATTTTTAGTGTATGTATATCAAAATTCTCAGTTGGTGACTGCTCTTTGATTGACATCAAAGTTTGAAAATTTGAAAGATGCAGAGTAGCTCACATTCCACACAAGGCAGAAGAGAGTACTGTTTTATTACTTTTATAGCCTTGTGTGCTCACCAGGACAATGGTCTTAAGCAATTCAAAACAGGTTATTCTTGCACAAGGAAAGAAACCTCATAACAGTTATGGGAGGAGCTAGACAAGATGCAATAGTTTGGGAAGAATTGGAACTGTTCTGGGATCATGAAAATTCCCCTTTAAGGTTGACAGTAAGCCGAAGGGATTTCGATTAAAATTTTTGAGAGAGGAATTTTTCGTATCAGATAAGGATGATTCTAAGTTATTTGAACGAGGGGTATACACGAAAGCAAAATGATTGAAGATAATATAACTGAATTTTAGGTATTTCCCATACATGAAGAACAGTAGTGGGAAATGAACGTATCGAAGAGTAATGGTAACATCAGGGAGCTGTCAATGGCAGCTCCCTGGTAACATGTATATATATACAGTGGGTGATGATATTGTAAGAGCAGGGAGCTGCCATTGTGAATGGCAGCTCCCTGGTAAGAGTTCGAATTATGATGATTGTAATACTGTGGCCGTCTTCTGTTTCGTCTGGGTATACTCAACGTTAAAGACAGACTGTCATCACCCCAAAGTATATTTTTAGTGTATGTATATCAAAATTCTCAGTTGGTGACTGCTGTTTGATTGACATCAAAGTTTGAAAATTTGAAAGATGCAGAGTAGCTCACATTCCACACAAGGCAGAGAGAGTACTTTTATTACATTTTATAGCTTTGTGTGCTCACCAGGACATGGCCTTAAGCAATAAAACAGGTTTACTCTTGCACAAGGAAGATCCTCATACAGTTATGGGAGGAGCTAGAAGATGCATAGTTGGGAGAATTGGAACTGTCTGGGATCATGAAAATTCCCCTTTAAGGTTGCGGATGAGGTGTCTGGGTTGGTAGGTCCCGGTGGGACTTGGTCGGTGACTGGCGGTTGTTGCGAGTCGGGAGTCGTAGGGAAATTGTCATCGTCGTCTATTGGGGCGTCTCTAGTGTACCAATATTTACTGGTTTGAGAAATGCACGAGTTTCCTTTTTCACAACTTGTTCTCTTTTTGCAGAGGTTTCCCACATAGACCCTTTTACTTCAACTACAGTGTAAGGGTTGCAATTGAAGGGGGAGGAAAACTTGTTGTGTTTCTTTTCACAAAGTAATACCCTGTCACCAACTTTTATTTGAGCTGGTTTTGCGTGCATCTTACTGTCAGAATTTGACTTCCATTTTTGGTTTCGATGAAAAGAGAAACCTATGCGGTCATGATGGCGTGTGTATGTATGTGTGTATGTGCGTGTGTGTGTATGTGTGTATGGGTGTATGTGTGTGTGTATGTGTGTATGTTGTGATGTGTGTGGTGTGTTTGTGACACTTTGCTTCGTTTAACACGATATCTCAAGAAGGGAAACTGTGGACAGTTTTCAAACTTGGTACCATAGATGCCCCCATATTGAGAGGAAGAACCCCTATTGTTTTGTTGGTGGGGGTCAAAGGTCGACCTGGGGGTCACACCGGGGTCAAAACCTGAAAACCTTGTTAAACACAAATATCTCTAGATGAGGAAGCTGTTGGATGAATTTCATATTATGTATGTAGATGCGTTTTCTGGTAAGAGAAAGAAAACCCTATCATTTTTGGTGGAGTTCAAAGGTCATCCTGGGGTCACCGGGGGTCAAACCCTGAAAAACTTCGTTAACACGATATCTCAAGAAGGGAACCTCCTGACAGTTCTCAAACTTGGTACATAGTATGCCCCATATTGAGAGGAAGAACCCTATTGTTTTTGGTGGAGGTCAAAAGGTCACCTGGGGTCACCAGGTGTTTTCCCCCCCCCCCCAAAACCTGAAAACATTGTTAACACAATATCCTTGAGGTAGGAAAGCTTGGAGATGAACTCTTTCGCTACTTAGTTATGTAGAATGCGTTATGGTAAGAGGAAGAACCTACTATCATTTTTTGGTGGAGGTCCAAAGGTCATCTGGGGTCACCGGGGGTCAAACCCTGAAAACTTTTGTTAACACGATATCTCAATGAAGGAAAGCTTCTTACAGTTCTCAAACTTGGTACATAGATGCCCCATATTAAGAGAAAGAACCCTATTGTTTTTGGTGGAGGTCAAAGGTCACCTGGGGTATCACCGGGGGTCACCGGGGGTCAAACTCCTGAGAAAAAAAAAAAAAACAAAAAACCATGTTAACATGATATCTCAAGAAAGAAAAAGCATCTGACACAGTTCTCAATGTAGTAACAGTGGGATGCCCCATATTGAGAGGAAGCACCCTATTGTTCTTTGGTGGAAGTCAAAGGTCACTTGGGGTCACCTGGGGTCAAACCCTGAAAACATTGTTAACAACAATATCTTGACGTATGTAAGCTCTGGTGATGAGTTTCATCACTTTTGTATGTAGAATGCATTCCACCGGTAAGAGGAAGAACCCTACTCATTTTTGGTGGAGGTCAAAAGGTCATCTGGGGTCACCGGGGGTCAAAGCCTGAAAACTTTGTTAACACACGATCATTTCAAGAAAGGAAGCTCTGACAGTTCTCAAACTTGGTACAATGGTGATGCTCCATACTGAGAGGAAGAAACCCTATTGTTTTTGGTGAGGTCAAAGAGTCACCTGGGGTCACCGGGGGTCAAACCCTGGGAAAACATTGTTTAAACACAATATCTTGAGGTAGGAAGCTTGGGTGAATTCATACTTTGTATGTAGATGCGTTATGGTAAGAGGAAGAACCCTTTCACTTTTGGTGGAGTTCAAGAGGTCATCTGGGGTCACCGGGGGGTCAAACTCTGAAATCCTTTGTTAACACACGATATCTCAAAAAGGGAAGCTCTGACAGTTCTCCAAACGTGGTACATGGATCCCACCATATTTGGAGAGGAAGAACCCTAATGTTTTTGGTGGAGGTCAAAGGTCAACTGTGGGTCACCGGGGTCAAAACCCTGAAAACATGTGTTAAACACAATATCTTGAGGTAGGAAGCTTGTGATGAATTTCCATACTTATTATGTCAGATGCGTTATTGGTGAGAGGAAGAACCCTATCATTTTTGTTGGAGGTCAAAGGTCATTCTGGGGTCAACGGGGTCAAACCTCTGAAAACCTTGTTTAAACCACGATAATCTCGAGGTATGAAGCTTGGATAAATTTCATAACCTTGTATTTTGGATGCCTTATAGTAAGAGGAAGAACTCTATCATTTTTGGTGGGGGTACAAATAAGTCATCTGGGGTCACCAGGGGGTCGAAACCCTGAGACAGAGCTCCCCAACGCAGCACGGACTTTCCATATTCAGTACGGAAACATCATTGTAAATATGGGAATACGGATTTTTCCTTGATAATCCAAATTTTGAATGAGTAAATAGGTCCTTTCACGAAACTTTATTATTCTTTAGCCAACATATCAAAAGACTGAGAATTAAGACTACAGTATTATACACTTTTCTGTAACCAGTACTGTAGTGTTTTTTATGTGAGCTACTAGTAATCTATGGTGTTATGTTATTGGTTAAATTTTTGTCAACAAGTTGATGTGTAAACCAATCATAGATAGTTTGCAGGCAGATCCATGGACATTCCAATAAGCTACCCATAAGGCTCATTGCGTTGCATTCAGTTGTAAAAATACAGATCCACTTTCAACCAATCAAAAAACACTGTGTTGAAAAGCTAGTTTCTGAGTGGCAGGGACCTCTGACTCCCTGCCAAGGGCTGTTGAGCTGGCCTTGAGTAGCCCAACGTTAGTGTTAGGATTTGACTGTAACTGAATTGGAAAAAATAGCACCAAGAAATCAAAATAATAAAAAATTTACAGCAGGATATATCAAAGTATGTGTAAATGATGGCTCCTCTTCAGAGTAGCAGAGTAGTATGAGTAACTTTTAGTGGGAAAATTTACCAGGCAGATCAAGTTTTTAACGTAGGCCTACCGGGCCATAAACATGTAACAGTTAGGGCCTAGCCTAGGCCTAAGTGTCGTTACAGAACCAACAAAACAAACATTAGCCTACACACACAATAACGTTAGACTCCAGTACATAAATCTAATGCAGAGTTCCAGGTTTATGGGCTAGGCCTAGACAAAGTCTCTAGTCCTGTGACTAATTCCTAGCCCTAAACTGCCACAGTACCAGTGGCTAGCCCATAATTGTAGTACAGTATGTATGGGCTGATATTACTTATTAGAGGTAAGGCCTAGGTTACTGTAATACCCGACTGGAAAACATGTATGTTACGCCGAAGATCTTCGGCGTGCAGTAAAGACCTAATACGCCAATTTCATGGCGTGATTTTCTTGTCTTTTACACACACTGTACTTAAAACACCAATACAACCAAAATTTGGCGTGGCGTAAAAGTTGAGAAAACGGTGACTGGCGTAAAAATTCGAGTGTAGGAAATACGAATTTTCCAGACTGTGGGCTGTAATAGCTATGGCCTCAGGCTAGGGCTAGTCAACGCAGTTATTGCCTGTCAAATGTTGGTCACCCATCATCTAAGTTTGTAGTATTTACAGAGAAGATTTTCTGTGACCAGCTGTGCATAGAGCCCTAGGCTAGGTTTTCATAACTTATAGCTAGGCCTAGGCTAGACCTAGGCTAATGTTACTTAGGGCCTTGCCAAGTAAATTTAGCATAGCCTCTAGGCATATACATGTAACGTTAGGCCTTGGAATACTTGGGATATTTTTGCATTTTGTCCTTTGGTGACCCTGATGGACTATCTTGGGAATTCTTGGGAAATTTTGCTTTTTGGACCTCTCGTAACCCCGAGATGATGATCTTGGGAATTCTTGGGAAATCTTTGACCAGTGACTCGAAAGATATGGGACATCATGGCCATTTATTTGGAAATAGAACATATATCATCGAAACCTCAATGCATTTTTGTCATTCTGCGTTTGTTTTTGCATTAGCATCTGTCCCGCTTGTAAGGGACTAGTCATGCAGTTGGGGACTGTCGATCAAACTGTACTATCTTGGTCCAAATGGGCACAGCTCAAACAGAAGCTCATGCGGGCGATTTGTTTGTGGTACTATTGGGGGGGAGGTTGCCTGTAAATTCCTTAGGAAGGAAAATATAGCTCTTCTTTCCAGGGTTTTCCTTCAATAATCGCAGTGCGACATGGCTCAGTTTTTCCAAGGTTTTCATGAATCTTTCAGT
The DNA here is from genome assembly GCA_029531755.1 of Holothuria leucospilota. Taxonomy (NCBI): domain Eukaryota; kingdom Metazoa; phylum Echinodermata; class Holothuroidea; order Aspidochirotida; family Holothuriidae; genus Holothuria; species Holothuria leucospilota. Next base: position 6,764 of record JAIZAY010000585.1, read on the forward strand.
TTCACCATTGGCTTTTGGCCATAGAGGAGAGGTGTAATTTTATGATGGTGAATTCCTTGATGTGAAAATTACGTAGCCGTAGTAATTTCAGATTATGTTTTGTTAAAAATAAACACTTATCCTTGTTGATAATAGCCTAGTCAAGTTGTTTTCGCTCAAACGTTTGAATACTGACCTCCTGAGAGATGCATGGTCGCTTTTGTGTTGCTCCAAAAATGAGTATGGATCGAAATTGATACTCCAGGAATATCAGGCAACGACTAATTGCTGGATGATATTTTGGAAAATTTCGTTCTCCGTATCAATGTCAACTACACAGTTTTCAACTAACCTCAAGTAACCATTAACAGACTTCTACGTGTATAAAAAATCAATACTCACCAATGCATAGAAGCATATTTGCCCAACTCTGACGTTAGTCAAATAGCAACCTCCATGTGCATTTGAAACAATACCGTACTTCCTAAATCCTCACGAGCAAAATGAAAGTTATGCATCTAATTCGTAGATAAGGCTCAGGTTAACGCAATCATAACTTCGATGGCGCTGTGTGTAAAATTAAGTAACCCCGACTCTTCACCATACACATATATAGCGAGTGTAGTATATACCCAAGATTGTTGCTAAAAATAGATACCGCACTCGCATTTAAATGAAGAAAAAAAAATACCCCGGTTATACCGCTCTTACAAAAAGCATATGGTCACGTCAACATTACCACAACTGTGCAACGGAAGCAACCATCCCTACCAACCTTGGACTTATGCCGTAATTTTCGTATACCACCATCCGATCTAGGAAGGAGATCGTGTGACCAGCCCAAAATTTCGTATTTTTCCCCCACCCATGTCCGACTGCATTAGTTTGCTCGGCCTGCCTGCATGGCCGGCACCGCAACTCAAAAGGCAATAATAAAACTCTGCCGAAACATAACCCTTGCCAAATAAATAAAGTGGAATGTCGTCCCTCTATCGGACAGAAATTTTGGCGTAAGCACATGGCTATGGTGCGTCTCCATGTGACTCGGTGTCGGTAACGTGGGCTAACTCCCCATTACAACTATCCCTAAAAACTGTCCCGAAAATCTCTTGCAAAACGATCTACCTTATGAATAATTCACGTCATCTCCCCAGAATGCACATATTTGGGCAAACATACATTGCTTAAAAAAGATAATTATAAAGACCATTTTCTACACTCTTGACACCAAAACTTCGACTAAGATCAAGACATATATCTGCAGTTATGCCGAGGGTAGCGAGGCTACGCAGTAAACAGTGATAAACAATTCAGCCATTCACTGGCTTCACGTACTTATTAAAAAATGGCAACCGTACGCACAGTCCTAACTCCCAAAAACACTATCAAGAACATGAAGCACGAAACACCAAGAGGTTAAAATATCATGTGAATAACGTGATAGCAAATATAGAATCTGTCGCTGAATGAAATGTGAAACACCTTACGAACGATATCTCAGATATCAAATTCCAACGTGTACTTTCGCACACGAGAAGCCAAAGCCCACACATTCTAAATTGTATGCTAAGTACGCGCAAGGTACAGATCCAAAAATACTTTGACAACTTTATTCTCAAAAGCACATCAAAAACATCACTTACTGGATTTGTGGTTCTGCCAGCATCAAGGTAAGAAATGGATGTTACATAAACTGAATTCATGAAAAGCAATCAGCTGTGGAAAGCTTAGTTCTGCAAATACTAAGGTGAAAAGAGTAAGCCGTCTGTGGCTCACAATTGAAACATATAATCGTCATCGGTAACCAACATCTTCCCCGCAAAACAATCCAACTTCGCCCGATCCGTACTGTACAATAAATCCAGTAAGTCCTCGAAAAAGATATTACAAGCATAGATTCCAAAAACCTTAAAAGATGGCGGCGTTGACTCCCCATGGAGGCTCAAAATATCGGGGCGGAAGTGCTGATTCACTGCTCAGTCGTTTTGAAAACAAAACAGGCAAATGAATGTCTTCTTACCAAAAGTATTAATACTTGTTATTTTCGGAATGTTGTTGACTGAAGAAAGTACTTACAGCCTCCAATAAATTCCACTTCAACAAGAATAACTTATTTTTTCTCAAACACGCGGCATTCCACGTATTTACACTTGAACAATGGAACGCACCAATGACTGGTTTTGCAATAGTTCATGGACATTCATTGGTCAGTTTCTATAGGTATCTTCAAGTGACGCACTTTTATATGCGCGTTCAATTACTTACGGCGCTCACAACGGGAAAGCAAGTACTAGCGCGTTTGTTTCGCAGGAGCGCGCAGAACTGGTGCGTCAAGGAATTTCCGGATAATACACAAAGAAATGTATTCTGCGCGTTATAGAACGCGTTTGTAAAAAGTGCCACCTCACGCTAACCTCTTTTAACAATGAAATCTTTCTGTAACACGTTCTTATTTTTGTACGCAGATCTCGGAATAGAACGGTGCGCATGTCAAATTAACACTTCCGCCCCGAATATATACGGCTCCACATGAAGGAGTCAGTTGAGCGTAACAGTGTAGGTATAGGGAGTTTGGAACCTATGGCTTATAATATGCTTTGGTCCTCGAATCGAAAGAGCGCCCTCTACATTTACATTCTCCAGAACAGTTGCCTGACACAGCACTCTCACTGCCTTGTGTGGAATAGTGAGCTACTCTGCATCTTTCAAATTTTCAAACTTTGATGTCAATCAAAGAGCAGTCACCAACTGAGAATTTTCATTACCCCTACACTAAAAATATACTTTACGGGGTGGATGACTGTCTCAGTGTCTTTAAGTTTTAATCGAGGAAGTTTTGGGGAAAAGTCACATCGCTAAAATTTTTTCGAGAAAACTAAGTATACTGGCAAGAAAATTAACGGAATGAACGAAAGAAAAACAGACTAGTGCATTATTGTAGGGCTTCGACATTGTCGATATTTTCACACGAATGAATGGATCTGCTGGCAAATTTTCGTTTTCAATCCAGCCAGGTATCAATCACTAGTTTGGAACTTCATGCGCCCTGCCCCCGGGTAAGAACACACTGTAAAGTCACCCATCCTCCGTATCCGAAAAGAATGAACTATGGTATGGAGGAATAGTCCCCCCCTTTCTGCCCCCCAATTTTCCCCCCCACCATTGAGAGTAAAGAATCAATTGTTGTTCACAAGCACATGCAATTCCAACCATGAGGTTTCAATTGGTCACAAATGACTTGCCCCTACTGGAAAATCGTTTTGAATGGCAAAACCATTGTGTGCTATATTCAAAATGCCGATGGTGATTGCATTTTTCAGGACGCCGTTGTTTAATGAAGAAAAAAATTCAATTTGTATCCCTTATAAGCTTATCCTCATCGTAGTAGTACTAATCGGTTATAAACTTCCCCCGACGAAGCTCAAATGTCTTTTGTAAATTAAACAGTAAGACCGATAATTGTCACATGCTCCCTTTTGCAGGGTAGCTGCACAGGTTAATCGTGCTAAGGCGCGCAACCATGGGGAAACACAAACCCCTTATTTGGACTTCCGAGAAGAAAAAATCATCAGTTAATAGCCCTGTGGATGTCGTTTCATACTCAGGCAAAGTAGTGTGTGGAAAGTTGTCGGATTCTGGTGATCTAGGAAGGGTTATACTGAATACAAAGTTTTCTTAAGCGCTCCGCACCAACTATTGGTGGGCGCACCGCTTACCCACATGTTTCACATTACCGAAGTCACAAAGGTGTCCCTTCTTTTCCTAAACCTAAACCGAACCAGTGGCGTCACCAGACTTTTCATACTGTGGGGCCACAAGGGGGGCACAACAGTTTTCGATGAGGGGGACAAGTATGATAGAGGCGTATGCGGTATGTAGTGTTGACAGCCGGCCTGAGGGGAGGGGTCTAAGGGGAAGGGGGTGTGTCCCCCTCCCCTTTGATTTGAAAATTTTTGAAAAATTAGAGTGTCCTCAGATGCAATCTGGTGCCCACATACGCTACCTTTTGAAGTAAAAATTTGTTTCAAACAAATAACGAATGTTTAGGAAATAAAAAAAAAAAAAATATGCATGCGATTGAGAAAATTCTCATGAAAGTGAAAAAAAAACGTGCATGTGTATTGCCAAATCAACGATCAAATATTCGTTCAATTGTGGACTTTTCAATTAACGTGAAATTCTCATGATCCACATGAATACTGAGTGTGATTGGAGTCTTTACGGGATTAAAGTGATCACTAGAATTTTGTATCATATATTTCTCTTTTAAAATTTATTGCGAATTATTTTCGCGGGGGGGGGCGGCACGTGCCCACCCTGGCCCCCTTTGGCGACGCCACTGAAACCGGACGCTTAAACTCTTATGCCAATGTGGTCCCAAGGAATTTACCCTACCACCAACCTTTCCTTTCGCGCAAATCTTAGTCCCTCCTCCGCCATCACACTTTTTTTCACATCACTTTACATGACCATATTAGACAATGGACTGAAATTCGGGTATTATTTCTGAAATAAAATCGGCTACCGAACCCACTTTTTGGCTAGGCCCTAGTTTCAAATTTATTTTGTAACTTTCTTTGAGAAAAAATTAACACCTTCAGTGTGACCTCGAGGCCACTACCTCTGCATCAGTAGCTCTTGACAATCTAAAATCCCCTCCCCTCCTCTTCTCTCTGCAATTTCTGGATTCGCCACTACGGATGATACATCTGGTTTTTTTGGCCTAAATGGCCTGTATATAAGCGCCTAGGTTTACGCGAAATGCCCCAATCTATTATAATCAGTGCTTTTTTGAAAGAGGCAAATGATTGTCCGAGGAGCACCCACATAGTTTCAGTGCCGGCAGGACCCCCATAATTTCGTAAACTCCGGTCCTGGAGGGCTATGAATTTCAAGTTGAATAGGAAAATATTTCTTCAGTTTTTATGGAAGTAACTACCTACGAATTCCCATTAATATTTGTTTAAAAAAGGTAGGCGGACTTGTAATGGCCAAAAAGTGTGAAATACTTGGCCCAGAATAAAATTTGTAACGAAAAATCAAAACCACATCGGCTCTACACCGACGGTGTTTTTTCAAAAACCGATTTTCGGTTGTGGTGAAAATTTTTGGAACCGAAATCTGTTTTGTATAATTGTGTTAAACACTTCTAAATCTTTGTTACATATAGCTCGTTACGAAGAAACCAATAATTGAAATAAAACTGAAACCGGTTTTAAAAAACCGGTTTTTTATCCAAAACCGGTTTTGTGAAACAGCCTTAGCCAGCTCAAGCTGTACCATAAAATCATTGACATGTTACACAGATTATTATCCAACTGTTGATTTGGGATCGACCCTTGGGTAGGAAGCTGGTTATGTTTGGGTTAGTCCTATCATGGACGGCGCTATGCTTACCCACAATCCGCGGACTAGTTTAATTTCATGGATTCAAATGAAGGATTCCAACTTGCCCGAGAAAAAAAAGCATCGGATCATCCTACTGTAGCATAGGCTACATAGGAAAACTGAGGGCGACATGTAGATCACACCCAGGCTGGAGCGTTGTTGATAAGCGTTTTGCCGATTATCTTTTCGCAGCTTGGAAAACCCTAAATGGAAGTAATTTTGGGGCACGATCAGTTGTGTAGGGGAGTGCGTAAAACATAGGACTTGATAATGAGAACACGCACGCAGAGCTCCTACATGGTAAAATTCTATGTTTTTATGCTCTCGTCAGTATAATATATTGTTCATTTGGTGCACTTTTTCAAGGTCCAAAAGTAAACAGAGGTCATACCACTGAGAGACTGGATGAAATGCCAAGTAGTCTTTTTAGCTTATCTCATAGGCCTATTTTGTTGATTCAGTGCTATTTTATCTGTAAGGACAATTCCACCAGGAAAGTCCAAAATTTATAACTGCATAACTTGGTTTTGGGTTTAATATTCCTCCCACGCAGATATGAGAAAAACTGATAGTTTATTTAATAACTGTTTATTTCTGAATCAGTGTCTGAAATCAATCTTGTAATCTGTACAATTCATCCTGCAAATCTGAATCTGAATCTGCAAATCTTTATATATCTGTATATCTGTATATCTGAATATTTCGTATCTGAATATTCGTTACATATCTGATTATTCGTACAATCTGTATTCGGTAATATCCTGTATTCGTATATCGTATTCGTAATATCTGGTGAGGTGAACATAACCGCTCCTCTAACCCCTAACTCAGTCAACGGATTCGATGTTAAGCTCCCTCGAAACAATTAGCCCTTTGTAACTTCTTCTGTGACTGCTGGTCCACCTTTTGCGGGCATAAACATGTAGCCTACGTGACTTTGGGCTGCGGCGCTTCTTGCCGGTCCCAACGTCTCTGTCTCCGCCGTTACTTAAATGTGTTACAAATTTGAATTAACAGATGCATAATGCACGCACTACACTCGGCAAAAGGCACTGATACATCCGTAAACGCATGCATCTCGCGGATACGTAGCGCGCGCAGGAGAGAAGCAATCGTGAACTTAAATATTAAACTGCACGTACATAACCAAAAATTACTTAAAATACGCGCACGCAAGCATTTTGAGAGCAGAATCCTCAGCCAAGAAATTGAGGGCGCGCTCAATTAGACAATATGAGATTCGTTAACATGATCCATTAATGACTTTTGGTCAAGATGGCAAGGTTTTGTTAGGTTTCCGATATTGCAATCCACAATGATTTCCATTGTCACAAGGAGCCGGGTTATTCGTGGTGTTTTTCGTGCTCGTTTTTCCTTGTAGGCCTACACGTACAACGTATATTCGCTGAATTACTATCCGCCAGACTTGCCAACCTCTGAAATGGCAACCTTGGGTTCTTGCAATAAAACTAGGAAAGCAGATCTCAAAACCTGGAGATTTTAAAACAGTCTCATACTATTATAAAAGAGTTTTTCCCCTAGAACTATGAAAATTTAGTTTTTTTTGTTCACGCCTTTTAATGAATAAAGGATACCATCTAAAAAACCGGACAGTATGAAAAAGAAGTCCTTTTCTGACACAATCATTCGATTCAATAATAAATTACCCAGAGATGGGAAGCACTGATCTTGATTTAAAGTCACCCCCACCCCCCCCCCACCCCCCCCCCTCCCCCCCCCCCCCCCCCACCACCCCCGCCCCGCACCCACCCCACCCCCGCCACCTCCCCCCCACCCCCCCGCCCCCCCCCCCCCCCACCCCCCACCCCCCCGCCCCCCCCCCCCCCACCGAACCCCCCCGCCCGCGACCGCCCCCCCCCCCCACACTCCCCCCCCCGCCACCCCACCCCCCCCCACCCCCCCCCCCCCCCACCCCCCCCCCCCACCACCCCCCCCCCACCCCCCCCCCCGCCCACCCCCCCGGCCTCCCCCCCCCGCCCGCCCACCACACACCCCGCCCCCCCCCCGCCCCCCCCCCCCCCCCCCCCCCCCCCCCCCCACCCCCCAGCCCGCCAGCCCCCCCCCCCCACCACCCCCCCCCCCCCCCACCCCCCACTGCTCCACCTGGTGTGCCACCTCATCAGGTGAAGGGGACCTAGGTTCCTCCACCATAGGTTCTGGGCATGGCTGCAAGGGTTCATGTGCCGGCCCCACATCCAAACTGGCATGGGCTGAGTACGAAGTGGGGCAGGAACCAGCGACGTCCCTCCCCCCCCCCCCCCCCAAACAGAGGTTACACTGTACCTCGTGGGACACTCGGCCTTGCCGTGCCCCACCTGCAGGCACTTGCCACAACGTCTATTGGGACACAACTTCGCTTTGTGCCCCTTGTCTTCACACTTAAAACAGGTGCGGGGTTGCCCAAAGTATATTGTATGGGCTTTGGAACCCCCTATGAAGAGGAAGGACGGTATTTCCCTCTTCAGTACCATACGGAACTGTCTCTTTCCGTTCAAGATGCCCTTCAGCTCACCTTCCTGGTAGGTGACCCACCGCATATCGGAGACAGTCCCGTACTGACTGAGAACCCTCGCCACCAGGCCCTGATCGACCTCAAAGTTCAGGTACAGAACTGTCACCACCACAGAGCGATCATATGGGGTGACAGTAAGCCCTTCCAGCCCTTTAAGGCGAGACACCCCCTGAATTCGGGCAGCATCTGACCTGAACTTTAGGTCGTACGTGTTGCGAGCCGCAAGCGGCTGCAACATCTCTATTTCTTTTACCTCCACACCATTGTTCTTCAACACAGCAAACGCCTGCGAGGGAGAAACGCTCGCCCCGGACGAAAACTCTAACTTAACAATTGTGCTATCCCGACTTCCGGGCATAGCAGCAGTTGTGTGGCTCGAGGCCACGGAATGAAAGGAGGAAAAACCTCAGAACTAGTTTTACAAAAGGACAAAAAATAGGATAAAGTAAGAAACACAAGCTACACAGAAACAAGGTGAGGTCGCAAACAAATGGACACGACCAGACCTACTTATTAACTACAACACAAGCACGCTATAAGGTTTTATGCACAATTGCAATAAATAGTACAGCTATCACACAGTGATACAAGTTGAGCACGGCAAAAGACGAGAGCGAAACGAAAACACGTCTGCTCTCGTCGAAGACCTGAACTGAACCTAAGGTTACTTTCCTTGAGAAAGTCTAGGATGAGATAAGGGTAGGTCTGTTGAAATAACGTCTTCAGGTCTGGCACAGTGTAGTACTTCTCACGAATATGAGAGTATTCACAACAGTACGAGAATGTGACTGACGGTGACAGCACAATCACATGGGATACAATATGGTCTCTCATCACCATGAAGTAAGTAGGAATGGGTAATGTAAGTGTGACCGATACGAGCCCTAGTCAGAACTAAATCCTCTCGTCGCTTTCTGGGGACTGCATTACTCTTAGTCTCGACCGTTGGTTTAACTCCGTACAATTTGTCCTCGGGGAAAGAATCCCACAGTTCCTGCCATTTGGATTTTATGTAGCAGTTTATATTAGGACGATAATCAGTGTGGGGGATGTAGAGGTTGTGTTTACTTTCTAAGCACACGAGGAAGCGGCCAGCCAGACAAGCCTTCATAGTGACAGTTCCCTTGTAAAATTAAGCCAATGAGCCAACGTAACTGCCGGCGGTGTTCATGTTACGTTTTAGGATATCCATGTACAAAAGCGGGATCCCCAATGTCATGTTTGTACATTTACACTAGATACTGGGCAGAACACTACACTATATTACACATTATAGAAGGGTATATACGTTCACTCGGTCCTGTCAGTTGAGCAGAGCAGCAACGTTCGTATCGCGAAACTGGGGTTAATGATGTTCGAATAAAAAAAGTTGTAAAAACGATCGGTATTTGTTGACGAGAAAATACACTCAACTTTGACGTTACAAATTTCACCCATAACAATTTTCAAGGGAAAAGCTTAACAGTTCTATTTTGAACATTGTGTTGGTTTACGTACTGTGACAAATTTCTAATGGCCTGGAGGACTAGATTGTCAGTAGTTTAAATATCCCTATGATGAAATCACTGGCCTCTGGCCTGCGGGATAGCACTTACATTGAGCCCTGTTCTCACGAGATCTCACACGATTGTCATGAGATCGCATATGATTTTCATGAGATCTCATGAGAATTGTACGAATAATTTTTATTTTTTATAAGGATATCGTTGGAGAGCTACTGTTCCCTATGTATTTGAAGGTGTTCCCAGTGTATATGGTGCTATATTTACTGAAATAACTGAACTTACAAAAAGCAGAAATGTAAATACGGCCAAAGAAAGTCTCCCCTTTTTTTGAGTCAACTGACTGTAAAGCCAAATAGAGAAGTGAACGTGTAGCAAAATAAACGTTTAATCGCAAAAGTTTGCAATCGTTTAGCGATTAACCGCAATTACCTCATCACAACAGACTCGGTGTGTGCTAATTTACGCAATAGGCTTAGTATTTAAAATAAACTAGTGATGCCGGGGAAGAAATATCCAAGAAACACCGTTTCTGTAAAGGCTTTACTTTACCTTGATATCTTACAGTGCTTTGTGTAAAATTTGTAATTTTTTCAAAACGAGTATTCATATGGATAAAAACGGACGTAAGATGGGTTTTACGATTAATCGCTAGTAGCTTTGTACTAAACGTTTATTCCACATGCGATCGTTACACGGTCACAGCCATAAAGCCAAATGGTCATATGTGGTGACACTCTGATCATAATATTCCATCATTATGAAACAGAGGGGTTAGTTTGTCACAAAGTCTTTTCCAAGCCGGAAATCTCTCTGTCATAATTGATACCTTATAGATTGGGGCCAGTAGCCGTACATTCTGCTATTTATTATTGCCCATTATAGACTACTGAAAATCCTCTGGCTTTGCCAAATTTGTATTCAGGTCAAGAGTTCAGTCACTTCCACGGAATTCGAATGGCTACACAGGGGGGCTTTTTACGTACGTAGAAACGGGCACGAAGAAACAAAGTAGAACTTAAACCTGACTGGACAAAAACATAACTCTGAACTATTTACAGAATTCTTTACATTGCGCTAGCAAACAAAATGTCTGTGCTAACTATGTACAAAACCACCCCAAACCCAAGCCAATCACCGAGGACTATTTACAATTTCAATATTTACAAATTAACTATCACCCGGCCCGCCCGCACTGAAACAAGTGGACCCCAACACCTGCCGAACGTCGACCTTGGCAAACGGACGAAGTCGGCCTCCACCCTCAGCTTAATCTCCGTCCTCACCGACGCCAGGACGACGTCCGCAGGCTTCCCCTCTCCCCTAAACACAATATTACACCGGTCTCTCCACAAGGCCAGCTTTATGGAATGGCTACACATGTGCAACCCTATCTTTTTCAAGCCCACAACTGTCTCAGATGCAGGTGAACATTCAATAAACATAGGCCTACGTGATGCATCCATGCACATGTTTCTTGCAATTGCCAAATTTTGTAATTCTTACATATTCTTTACAGTGAACTTTGATAATTGTCAGTCTTACAATTTCTTACATTGGAAACCCTTAATGGATCTAGGCTCGTGCGAGGGTTTCACAAGAAACATACAAAAGGGGTGACAAAGGGCAATCTTGCTGCATCCCACATTGAACAGTGAAAGGTTTGACGGAAGAACTTTTACCACGCCACTGTTTACAATATGATACAATAACGAGAGCCATCTAAGTAGCATTTCATTAAACTTTAACTTTTCTAGAACTTTAATCTGCATTTACTTATATAAAATGTCTCTGGATCATCTAGAAAAGGTATTGTATTTGTGGTCTGATCTGGTTTTGTGTTGTTTTCGACTGTGTCCGTTTGAAATCACAAAAAATAATAGTAAAAAAACGTCGTTTGGGTGTGTTCAATTTTCAAATCTAACAGGTTGTGCGTGTCCGTTTGCAGACTGGGCCTTACCATAGAGTAGGATATTGCTTTTTGCGTCAACATGGTTGACGTTTGGAGAGTGCAACATCCCGGCTTGGCCGTGTTCACTTGGCACCGCCCTGATGGCACGGACGCCTCAAAAAAAATTTTTTGTGAGCTTTTTAAGTACGTAGAAACAGGCACTGGCAAACTAAAGAAAAATCCCAAACCCAAACAAAACCATGACGGGTCACAAACACAAATGCTAAACAAACTATGTATACTGCAGTTCAGTTCAGGTCTTCGACGAGAGCAGACGTGTTTTCGTCGAGCTCTCGTCGTTTTACCGTGCTCAACTTGTATCACTGTGTGATAGCTGTACTATATATTGCGATTTTGTATAAAACACCTTATAGCGTGCATGTGTTTTAGTTGATAAGTAGGTCTGGTCGTGTTCATCTGTTTGCGACCACGCCTTAATTCTGTGTTGCTTGTGTTTTTGTTACTTCATCCTAATTTTTGTCCCTTGTAAAACTAGTTCTGAGGTTTTAATCCTTTTTATCCCGTGGCCTCGAGCCACACAACTGCTGCTATGCCCGGAGGTCGGGATAGCACAATTGTTAAGTTGGAGTTTTCGTCCGGGGCGAGCGTCTCCCCCCCGCAGGCGTTTACTGTGTTAAAGAATAAGGGGATACAAGTTAAAGAGATAGAGATGTTGCAGGCGCTTGCTGCCCGCAACACATATGACCTAAAGTTCAGGTCTGATGCTGCCCGTGTTAAAGGTGTGTCTTGCCTGAAGGGGGCAGAGGGGCTCACTGTCACCCCATATGATTGCTCTGTGGCGGTGACAGTGTTATACCTGAATTTTGAGGTCGACCAGCGCCTGGTTGCGAGGGTTCTGAGCCAATACGCAACTGTCTCTGACATGCGGTGGTGCAAATATGGTTCGGGCGAGTTGGCCGGCATATTTAATGGAAAGAGGCAGTGCCGTATGGAATTGGACAGGGACATTCCGTCCTTCCTCTTCATAGGGGGTTCGAAGGCCCACATATGGTACTTCGGGCAGCCCCGCACCTGTTTCAAGTGTGGACAAGAGGGACACGAAGCCAGGTCTTGTCCCAACAGACGTTGTGGCAAGTGCCTGCAGGTGGGGCATGACAAGGCAGAGTGTCCCAACGAGGTGCAGTGCAACCTTTGTGGGGAGGAGGGACATGTCTCTGGTGCGTGCCCCACATCGTACTCTGCCCATGCCAGTGCGGATGTGGAGCGGGCACCTGAATCCTCGCAAGCAGGCCCAGAATATTCCACTGAGGAATTGGAGGAGGCAGCACAAGAAGTAGAAAAAGATTTCCTTGCCTCGAAGCAGTGTGAGGGGGGTACTGTGGCTCCCAAGGCGGACTCCTCACCATCCTCCCCACCAACACCAGTGGAAGCTGATAGGATGGCAGTGGAGGAGGACCTACAGCTCTCCTCAGACTCCGAGTCTGCTATGTCAGATGGTGTGGAGTCTGCCTCAGAGCCTCCTCCCAAGGATCCACCTTCCGGGGAGGGCTGGTTTGATTTATGTGAGGGAGAGGAGCCTTCATTGAAGAGTTCGGCCTCAGGCGGGGTGTTAGACCAGGGGGTTCACCATTCTCAAGACCCCTCCCCGAGTTCACAGAGTAAAAAGGTCAGGTCCCAGGTAGATACGTAGCCACTCATTACACCATGGCTGATCCCCTGTCCCTCCTGACTCTAAATGTTAACGGCATGAGGGACAGTCAGAAGCGGTCAAGGATATTCCAATTTTGCAAAACACTGGGTGTGGACTTCGTTTTCCTCCAGGAGACCCACATTATGAATGAGGACGATGTCCACACCTGGTCCTTTGAGTGGGGCGGGGGTTTACACGCTTCCTTTGGCTCAACAACATCTTGTGGTTCAGTTATTTTAGTTTCGCCAAGGTGGACTCCGCTGGTCGGAAAAGTCGATTCTGATCATGAAGGCCGGTTGGTATGCATTACAGTAAGACACCCATGTGGGAAATTTTTCCTGTGTAACGTGTATGCGCCCAATCGGCCTTCAGACAGAAGGGACTTTTTCATGACCCTGCCATCCTTCGTTCCTGGCAGTGCTCCTTGTATCCTGGCTGGGGACTTCAACTGCGTCCCCGACACACAGCTTGACCGAATGTCCACACGTACGTCTTCGGGCTGTGGTGTCGGTATGTCGGAATTGGACATGTTTATAAAGAATCATGACATGGTTGACGTTTGGAGAGCACAACATCCCGGCTTGCCGTGTTCACTTGGCACCGCCCTGATGGCACGGACGCCTCAAGGTTGGATCGGGTGTACTCTCCACCTGCACTGTCACCGAGGGACTGTGAAGTTGTGACATGTCCAATTTCGGATCATGACGCAGTTACTGTCTCCTTTCAGCCCCCAGAGTCATGGCCAACAGGGAGGGGGTTCTGGAAAATGAACACAGATATTCTAACGGAGGCTGACTATAGCGAACAGTTTAAAGCCAGGTACGAAGGGTGGCGAACATTGAAGCCGGCCTTCTCAACAGATTTAGAGTGGTGGGATGACGTAAAGTCCCGCATCAAACAGTTTACAGTTGAATACTGTGTAGCAAGAGCTCGTCGAAAAAGGGAGGAGTTCCTCTCGCTCTGCTTTAGGGAGAAGGACGGGGACTCCTCCGCACTCCACGCAATCCAGCAGTACCTTGATGAAAAACTGCGCGGGGCCCGTGTTCGTGCTCGTGTTCACTGTGTGGAGGCGGAGGAAAAACCAACCATCAAATTCTACCGGGACGTCACAAAGTATGCCATCGATCGCCGCATAAGAGCAGTCCGTGACGTCCACGGTACGGTACAGAAGGACCCTCTCGACATCGTGGAGGTATTTAAGACCTTCTATGAACAGCTTTATTACGCGGGCAGATGTCGAGGTAGACCTTCAAGGGTCCCTATTAGATAATATTGACAAGACACCCTCTAAAGAGCAGAAATGATGGACTTGGTTCTCCACTGACTGTCGACGAGCTCTGGAAGGCGGTGGCGAAGATGAAAGGCGGAAAGGCGCCTGGGTCCGACGGTATCCCAGTGGAATTTTACAAACGCTTCTGGGGTACCGTCGGGCACGATCTCCGTGATGTATTCGCCTCTGCCTTCCTTGCTGGCTCATTGAGTCCCTCGCAGCGCACAGGCGTTATAACATTGTTACCAAAGTCTGGAGACCCCCTAGAACCGAAAAACAAGCGACCAATTACCTTGTTAAATGTAGACTACAAGATTCTGGCGAAAGCCCTTTGTAACAGGCTAGGCACGGTCATGCCGGATCTTGTAGGTTCTTTCCAGACATGTGCGGTGCGGGGACACAGTATTCAGCAGAACCTCTGGTTGGTGCGGGACTTAGTTGAATATGTGATGGACCGTGATCTTCCATGTGCGCTTGTCTCCCTCGATCAGGAGAAGGCCTTCGACATGGTTGATCACGGATTCCTCTTTAAAATCTTGAAGAAGTTTAATTTGAATCCAGTTTTTGTTAAATGGACCTCTTTACTGTATAATAGTGTATATAGTCGGGTTATCGTTAATGGCCTATCGTCGGATGCCTTCAGAGTTCACCGTGGGGTACGGCAGGGGTGTCCCCTGTCACCTCTATTGTTTAGTGAATCCCTTGCAAGAGCCTTCCAAGTTGAACCTTTGTTTCGACCATTTCACATACCTGGTGGAGCTAAAGTCAAGTGCCTCCAGTATGCTGACGACGTCACATGCGTAGTCTCCGACCTAGCTTCCTTCAGAGCCCTTACTGGAACGCTGTCTACTTTTCAAAGAGCGACAGGTGCCAGACTGAACCCCACCAAGACCAAAGGACTCCGTCTAGGTAAGTGGCGGTCGAAACAACTTCCCTTCGCGGCATCATGGGTAGACGACGCCATAAAAATCAATGGCATATGGTTTGGTTACGGTTCACCCGAGTCACTTACCTGGAATGAGAAAGTGGACCTGGTGGAAGCTAGGTTGAAGGACTTTGGCGATCGCTACATTAGTCTGTTGGGGAAGGTAACAGTTATAAATCGTTTCGTTTACCCTCTCTTGTGGTATCCGGGCACTGTTCTGGCCGCTCCAGAGGGTGTCCTGGTGCGACTCGAGAGGGCTGTGTTTAGGTTTCTTTGGTCAGGGAAAAAAAACGGAGCTTGTCAGAAGGAAAAGTGGTGTACCAGGTTCCTAGGCAGCGGATTGGGCCTTGTGCACTTTCCTTCAAAGCTCCGTTTTCTCCTGACCAAATGTGTTTTAGTGCTGTCGAAAGTCAGATGCCGTTTGCCTACTTTGTCCGTTATTGGGGTGGATTATCATTCCGTTGGTTCTTGCCTACCCTGTTTAGCAACAGTGTACCTCACAGTTGGAGACCAACGAAGGCATACTGTCAGATGAGGGAGACACTACGTATTATGTCAACTGTGGGGGACGTTTTGCAGTCCAGTGCAGGGGACCAGTACCGGGCCATTTTTGATGACTTGGTTGGTCAGGTCCAACCCAACGACTATGCGTCAGGGCCGGAAGTGTGGCGTGTCGTCCACGGCGGGACACTCGATCACCGCCGGCGTGACCTGCTGTGGCGGATCGCACACGACGCCATCGTAACGAATCTCAAGCGCCTTCGGTGGCGTCTTGGAGATGGCATTTGCCCCCGCACTGGATGCACAGGGTGGGAGAGTGTGCCCCATGTGTTTTGGCAGTGTGGCTTTGTGGCCCTCCTCTGGGAGTGGTTTCAAGCTCTGGCTGATCGCCTCACGTTTTGTAACACCTGGGCGGTCAGCCAGGACTACGCTTTGTATGGTCTGTCACCCCCGCCATGCAATACAAGTGTTCGCGGGATACTTACCTTTGTTTCGGCCTCCATAAAGCTGGCCATGTGGAGAGACCGGTGTAATATTGTGTTTAGGGGAGAGGGGAAGTCTGCGGACGTCGTCCTGGGCGTCGATGAGGACGGAGATTAAGCTGAGGGTGGAGGCCGACTTCGTCCGTTTGCCAAGGTCGATGTTCGGCAGGTGTTGGGGTCCACTTGTTTCAGTGCGGGCGGGCCGGGTGATAGTTAATTTGTAAATATTGAAATTGCAAATAGTCCTACGTGATTGGATTGGGTTCGGGGTGGTTTTGTACATAGTTAGCACAGACATTTTGTTTGCTAGCACAATGTACAGATTTCTGTAAATAGTTCAGAGTTATGTTTTTGTCCGGTCAGGTTTAAGTTCTACTTTGTTTCTTCGTGCCCGTTTCTACGTACGTAAAAAGCTCGTTTTAACATGATTCCCGCGCTTCCTTTCGTGTTGACATTTCAAATAGGATTTTGCCCCATCCTCGCCCTTTTTACCTAACTTTCTCCCAAATTTTACCCTTTTTTTTTTCTTGCTGACACTATATAACACATTCGTGTTGGTGTGTCGTTAAACCCTATCTAACGAACTAACGCTTATTTTGGACTTTCTCAAAGAAAGTAACCTTTACAGGAAGTTTTGACATGACTCCCGCATTTGCTTTTGTCTACACATTTTAGGATTTTTCCCAATGTTTTTCTTTTTGAGTTTTACCTTTCTTATCTTATCTTACATATTTACAATGTAAATAGTTCAGAGTTATGTTTTTGTCCGGTCAGGTTTAAGTTCTACTTTGTTTCTTCGTGCCCGTTTCTACGTACGTAAAAAGCTCGTTTTGGCTTGGGTTCGGGATGGATTTATGCAAAGTTAACACAGAAATTTCGGTTTGGGTTTTGTTTCTCAGTGCCTGTTTCTATGTACTTAAAAAGCTGCTAACCTGTAGTTTTGCGTGAATAAATTTCTAAATTGTCTTATGTAATTAACCTTTGTATATAGTCCTTTGTTCATAGTAACACAATTTTATGTTTGTAGGTGCATGTAAATAGTTTGCTGTTGCGTTTTTGCCCGGTTCGGTTTGGGTTCTCGCCCTTTGTTTCTAGTGCCCGTTTCTGCGTACTTAAAAACAAAAGCTCGTTTTAACATGACTCCCGCGCTTCCTTTCGTGTTGACATTTCAAATAGGATTTTGCCCCATCCTCGCCCTTTTTACCTTTCTTTCTCCCAAATTTTACCCTTTTTTTTTTCTTGCTGACACTATATAACACATTCGTGTTGGTGTGTCGTTAAACCCTATCTAACGAACTAACGCTTATTTTGGACTTTCTCAAAGAAAGTAACCTTTACAGGAAGTTTTGACATGACTCCCGCATTTGCTTTTGTCTACACATTTTAGGATTTTTCCCAATGTTTTTCTTTTTGAGTTTTACCTTTCTTATCTAGCTGACACTACATAACACATCTGTGTTGATGTGTCGTTAAATCCCATCTAACAAATCTTCAGGTACTTGGAAAGGTGGAAATGGCTTGTACATTAGTTAGCTATAAGTAACAGAACTGAGGAAGAGTGGGCAAAGCGTACCAAAAATCTTGATTTCATTACAAAAATGACCCGATGAAAGCCAAAATAAGTAAACCGATCATGGGTGGTGACAGAATTTTCCGACAGAAGTCTGGGCCATGCCAGCTACGCCAAGCTTCAACAGCCCCTCTGTCGAAGAGGTGGTGACAAGGGGGTATGACTCACTATCCTATGCCATTTCAGGGAATATTTTACATAATATCTTTTAATACTTCATTAGCCTGGTTGCGCAGTTTATATATAAAGTAAAACTGAAACTTGAATTTGCAAAGCGCGCGAAAATTTTTGGTAGACTTATAGAAAAAAAGGATACGTGATCAAGAACACAGAGAGAGAGAGAAAAAATGTTGGGGTTCTAGACTATATCGGGGATAACATACATTTTATCGAAAAACTTGGACTACCCTTTGAAATAGCCAACTTTGGTCCGTGAGTCGCACACAAACTGACTGTACCGCATTACACACACAATAGAACAGCAACTAGGCTTGCCGACTTGGAAAGAAATTTTCGACTTCCACATAAAGCGTTCTCTGCCTACATGTTTCGTGGTAGGTTTGGCAGGACCTGTGCTTTCTAGCAATCTGGAATGGAACTGCTGGAGTGACTGTACAGCGCGCGTAGCGCGATGAAAAAATTGGGTTCTTATTAGAGAAATTGTCCTCTCTCGTGCGCCGGCGGGGACTGCATATTCTATCGCATCGATGAAGACTCCCTGATGGGGCCCTCTGCCCCCATCTGGCGTCCTCCCTGATGAGTTCTCAATGTCTCTGCAATCTTTTTCGCTTCCCCTAACCCTGAAATGTCCCGACTAAGGGATTTTCCCCGACTGACTTAGGTGGGGGTCGCCCCCGCCCCCTCCCTCCCTCCCCCCCCCCCCACTTTGAACACGCTAATGCGCTGCAACCGAATTGTCTGTCTGAAGGACTTCTTACCTATAAAAAAATTTAATATACAAAGACCATTGACAAGTCCTTTGTCGACGACATGATAACAAAATGGAATGCGTTACTATCCCCGGCTGTTTCACGAAACATTGTTTATAATATTACTTACTCCTCCATTACACTGCTGGTACTTATTGTTCTGTCAATCATTTTGACCAAGTAAAATCTAAAGCATATACTCCTATCAAATACGTCTGTCTTTACCAAAAGACACCGAAGCTTCAAACTGCTATATTATTCAGACTTGTTACAAAATCCATTCACATTGCATTAAGCTAAGAAACTTATATAAACATATACAAGTGACTACTCACCTAAATCCTCTTTCTTTGAGCCAGTTGATGACAATGGGTTTTATCACACCGTCATTCGGGCTGTGACTCCCTCTCCCAGTAATAATCAGTACTTTCACCCAGCAGCGTTCACGCACGAAATGTTCCATGAACTCCTCCACAACCCGATTGACATTTGTGGGATAAAACGCATGAAGATCCAGTATGTACTGTTAACAAATCAAATACAGATGAATGTTTAGTATGCTTAATCATCTATAATCTTGTCAGAGACCTTGCGTTGTCCACTGCTATTTCTGGGAACATTATCCTATATATAAATCATCATGACAATCTACTTAAGCAAAGTACACTTTATGTACGAATAAAACAGTTCGTTAGAGATTAAGCTTTCAAGGACAAAGTAATAGTAAAACCAATTTAATAAACCCAAAAAAGGATTTGTACCACAATGCTCTATTACCTGCTTAAATAATACTTGATCTTCACGAAATAGCCAACTTTGGTCTGTGGGCCGCACACAAACTGATCGGCATACCGCATGACACACACAATAGCTAAGGAAGCCCATATGAGGTGCCCCCCCCCCCCTTTTGGACACGCTAATGCGCTGCAACACAATTGTCTGAACGCTGTTTTACCAATCAAAAATTTAATATACAAAGACCATTGATTGACAAGTCCCTTGTCGACATGATAACAAAGTAAAATGCCTTACTGTCGCCGGCTGTTTCACGAAACATAGTTTATAGTATGACTTACTACTCCATAACACTACTGGTACTTATTGCTAATTACTAATCCTTCTACACTGGCAGAAGCTGAAATACAACAGCCACCTAGGAAAAAGACACGTGCTGAATATCAGCGTGACTATCGTCGCAGGATTAAGGAATCAAAGGAAATTTATGATGTCTTCCGTGAGCATGAGAAGATACGCAGTAGACTGTGGCGATTGAATCGAAATTCAGAGGTGAAAGCCAAAGAGAGAGAACAAGCCAGAATAAGAGCGCAACGGTACAGACAGAAATACAAGGGCGAAAGGAGCAGCCAAAGTGCTAAGATGTCCAAAAAGGTTACAAGAGCAGAGAAACAAGCACTGCAAGAGAAGTGGAGGAAGGCTAAAAGAAAATACCCATCAAACATGTCTTCCCAAAAGAGGAGGAGAGTCAATGAATTACGCAGACAGAAGCATGCAGAATCCAAACATGTGTCCACCATTCATAACCAGTCTCCTGACCCATCATCTGAAGGATTGTTCACATCTGACAGTGCAAGACGAAAAGCTGTTTCAAGATCTTTGCGTGTCTTGCCTAAAGATCCCCAAAGGTTTGCAGAGGTAATAACTTCCATGGTAAAAACAGCCACACCTAAGAAGAAGAATGCCTTGAAGCGGCGGATGATCTTGAGCCCAAGTCAAAAGAAAAGGCAAGATTTCCTAAATAAGAATTCAGTCAAAGCAATAATTCAGCAAATTAAGCATTCACGTTCTAGGAAAGACCTGGAACTTCGCCAATTGTTGCATATAGCTACTACGATAAAAAAAAAAAAAAAACAATTTGCGGAAGAAGACGTCACACAGGGAGTTCGGTCTGAGTTGGAACTTCTTAAAAAAGCCTGTGCAGCACCACCTGACTTCAAACAGGAAAAAGAGGAATGATGCCTTTAACACCGCAAAAGCCAGGGTTGTTACCGATTTCTACAACCGTAGTGATATCACCCGTGAACTGCCACTTGGCAGAAATGCATCCCCAGTAAAAGTTATGAAATGTACAGGCGCATATGCTTCCAAATTGTTCAGGGCTTAAAATTTCTTTGACACTGGGGCTTTCTACGTACGTAGAAACGGGCACGAAGAAACAAAGTAGACCTTAAACCTGACCGGACAATAACATAACTCTGAACTATTTACAGAAATCTGTACATTGCGCTAGCAAACAAAATGTCTGTGCTAACTATGTACAAAACCACCCCAAACCCAAGCCAATCACGTAGGACTATTTGCAATTTCAATATTTACAACATTTACAAATTAACTATCACCCGGCCCGCCCGCACTGAAACAAGTGGACCCCAACACTTGCCGAACGTCGACCTTGGCAAACGGACGAAGTCGTCCTCCACCCTCAGCTTAATCTCCGTCCTCACCGACGCCAGGACGACGTCCACAGGCTTCCCCTCTCCTCTAAAAACAATATTACACCGGTCTCCCCACAAGGCCAGCTTTATGGAGGCCGAAACAAAGGTAAGTATCCCGCGAACACTTGTATTGCATGGCGGGGGTGACAGACCATACAAAGCGTAGTCCTGGCTGACCGCCCAGGTGTTACAAAACGTGAGGCGATCAGCCAGAGCTTGAAACTACTCCCAGAGGAGGGCCACAAAGCCACACTGCCAAAACACATGGGGCACACTCTCCCACCCTGTGCATCCAGTGCGGGGGCAAATGCCATCTCCAAGACGCCACCGAAGGCGCTTGAGATTCCTTACGATGGCGTCGTGTGCGATGCGCCACAGCAGGTCACGCCGGCGGTGATCGAGTGTCCTGCTGTGGACTACACGCCACACTTCCGGCCCTGACGCATAGTCGTTGGGTTGGACCTGACCAACCAAGTCATCAAAATTGGCCCGGTACTGGTCCCCTGCACTGGACTGCAAAACGTCCGCTACAGTTGACATAATACGTAGTGTCTCCCTCATCTGACAGTATGCCTTGGTTGGCCTCCAACTGTGAGGTACACTGTTGCTAAACAGGGTAGGAAAGAACCAACGGAATGATAATCCACCCCAATAACGGACAAAATAGGCAAACGGCATCTGACTGTCGACAGCACTAAAAACACATTTGGTCAGGAGAAAACGGAGCTTTGAAGGAAAGTGCACAAGGCCCAATCCCCCCTGCCTAGGAACCTGGTACACCACTTTTCTTCTGACCAGCTCCGTTTTCCCTGACCAAAGAAACCTAAACACAGCCCTCTCGAGTCGCACCAGGACACCCTCTGGAGCAGCCAGAACAGTGCCCGGATACCACAGGAGAGGGTAAACGAAACGATTTATAACTGTTACCTTCCCCAACAGACTAATGTAGCGATCGCCAAAGTCCTTCAACCTAGCTTCCACCAGGTCCACTTTCTCATTCCAGGTAAGTGACTCGGGTGAACCGTAACCAAACAATATGCCATTGATTTTTATGGCGTCGTCTACCCATGATGCCGCGAAGGGCAGTTGTTTCGACCGCCACTTACCTAGACGGAGTCCTTTGGTCTTGGTGGGGTTCAGTCTGGCACCTGTCGCTCTTTGAAAAGTAGACAGCGTGCCAGTAAGGGCTCTGAAGGAAGCTAGGTCGGAGACTACGCATGTGACGTCGTCAGCATACTGGAGGCACTTGACTTTAGCTCCACCAGGTATGTGAAATGGTCGAAACAAAGGTTCAACTTGGAAGGCTCTTGCAAGGGATTCACTAAACAATACATAGAGTAGAGGTGACAGGGGACACCCCTGCCGTACCCCACGTTGAACTCTGAAGGCATCCGACGGTAGGCCATTAACGATAACCCGACTATATACACTATTATACAGTAAAGAGGTCCATTTAACAAAAACTGGATTCAAATTAAACTTCTTCAAGATTTTAAAGAGCAATCCGTGATCAACCATGTCAAAGGCCTTCTCCTGATCGAGGGAGACAAGCGCACATGGAAGATCACGGTCCATCACATATTCAACTAAGTCCCGCATCAACCAGAGGTTCTGCTGAATACTGTGTCCCCGCACCGCACATGTCTGGAAAGAACCTACAAGATCCGGCATGACCGTGCCTAGCCTGTTACAAAGGGCTTTCGCAAGAATCTTGTAGTCTACATTTAACAAGGTAATTGGTCGCTTGTTTTTCGGTTCTAGGGGGTCTCCAGACTTTGGTAACAATGTTATAACGCCTGTGCGCTGCGAGGGACTCAATGAGCCAGCAAGGAAGGCAGAGGCGAATACATCACGGAGATCGTGCCCGACGGTACCCCAGAAGCGTTTGTAAAATTCCACTAGGACACCGTCGGACCCAGGCGCCTTTCAGCCTTTCATCTTCGCCACCGCCTTCCAGAGCTCGTCGACAGTCAGGGGAGAACCAAGTCCATCATTCTGCTCTTTAGAGGGTGTCTTGTCGATATTATCTAATAGGGACCCTTGAAGGTCTACCTCGACATCTGCCCGCGTATAAAGCTGTTCATAGAAGGTCTTAAATACCTCCACGATGTCGAGAGGGTCCTTCTGTACCGTACCGTGGACGTCACGGACTGCTCTTATGCGGCGATCGATGGCATACTTTGTGACGTCCCGGTAGAATTTGATGGTTGGTTTTTCCTCCGCCTCCACACAATAAACACGAGCACGAACACGGGCCCCGTGCAGTTTTTCATCAAGGTACTGCTGGATTGCGTGGAGTGCGGAGGAGTCCCCGTCCCTCTCCCTAAAGCAGAGCGAGAGGAACTCCTCCCTTTTTCGACGAGCTCTTGCTACACAGTATTCAACTGTAAACTGTTTGATGCGGGACTTTACGTCATCCCACCACTCTAAATCTGTTGAGAAGGCCGGCCTCAATGTTCGCCACACTTCGTACCTGGCTTTAAACTGTTCGCTATAGTCAGCCTCCGTTAGAATATCTGTGTTTATTTTCCAGAACCCCCTCCCTGTTGGCCATGACTCTGGAGGCTGAAAGGAGACAGTAACTGCGTCATGATCCGAAATTGGACATGTCACAACTTCACAGTCCCTCGGTGACAGTGCAGGTGGAGAGTACACCCGGTCCAACCTTGAGGCGTCCGTGCCATCAGGGCGGTGCCAAGTGAACACGGCAAGCCGGGATGTTGTGCTCTCCAAACGTCAACCATGTCATGATTCTTTATAAACATGTCCAATTCCGACATACCGACACCACAGCCCGAAGACGTACATGTGGACATTCGGTCAAGCTGTGTGTCGGGGACGCAGTTAAAGTGCACTGCCAGGAACGAAGGATGGCAGGGTCATGAAAAAGTCCCTTCTGTCTGAAGGCCGATTGGGCGCATACACGTTACACAGGAAAAATTTCCCACATGGGTGTCTTACTGTAATGCATACCAACCGGCCTTCATGATCAGAATCGACTTTTCCGACCAGCGGAGTCCACCTTGGCGAAACTAAAATAACTGAACCACAAGATGTTGTTGAGCCAAAGGAAGCGTGTTAACCCCCGCCCCACTCAAAAGACCAGGTGTGGACATCGTCCTCATTCATAATGTGGGTCTCCTGGAGGAAAACGAAGTCCACACCCAGTGTTTTGCAAAATTGGAATATCCTTGACCGCTTCCGACTGTCCCTCATGCCGTTAACATTTAGAGTCAGGAGGGACAGGGGATCAGCCATGGTGTAATGTGTGGCTACGTATCTACCTGGGACCTGACCTTTTTACTCTGTGAACTCGGGGAGGGGTCTTGAGACTGGTGAACCCCCTGGTCTAACACCCCGCCTGAGGCCGACCTCTTCAATGATGGCTCCTCTCCCTCACATAAATCAAACCAGCCCTCCCCGGAAGGTGGATCCTTGGGAGGAGGCTCTGAGGCAGACTCCACACCATCTGACATAGCAGACTCGGAGTCTGAGGAGAGCTGTAGGTCCTCCTCCACTGCCATCCTATCAGCTTCCACTGGTGTTGGTGGGGAGGATGGTGAGGAGTCCGCCTTGGGAGCCACAGTACCCCCCTCACACTGCTTCGAGGCAAGGAAATCTTTTTCTACTTCTTGTGCTGCCTCCTTCAATTCCTGAGTGGAATATTCTGGGCCTGCTTGCGAGGGTTCAGGCGCCTGCTCCACATCCACACTGGCATGGGCAGAGTACGATGTGGGGCACGCACCAGAGACATGTCCCTCCTCTCCACAAAGGTTGCTCCGCACCTCGTTGGGACAAATCTGCCTTGTCATGCCCCACCTGCAGGCACTTGCCACAACGTCTGTTGGGACAAGACCTGGCTTCGTGTCCCTCTTGTCCACACTTAAAACAAGTGCGGGACTGCCCGATGTACCTTTATGTGGGCCTTCGAACCCCCTATGAAGAGGAAGGACGGAATGTCCCTATCCAATTCCATACGGCACTGCCTCTTTCCATTAAATATGCCGGCCAAGTCGCCTGAACCATACTTGCACCACCGCATGTCAGAGACAGTTCCGTATTGGCTCAGAACCCTCGCAACCAGGCGCTGGTCGACCTCAAAGTTCAGGTATAACAATGTCACCGCTACAGAGCGATCATATGGGGTGACAGTGAGCCCCTCTGCCCCCTTCAGGCAAAACACACCTTTAACACGGGCAGCATCAGACCTGAACTTTAGGTCATACGTGTTCCGGGTGGCAAGCGCCTGCAACATCTCTATTTCTTTAACTTGAATCCCCTTATTCTTTAACATAGTAAACGTCTGCGGGGGAGAGACGCTCGCCCCGACGAAAACTCCAACTTAACAATTGTGCTATCCCGACCTCCGGGCATGGCAGCAGTTTGTGTGGCTCGAGGCCACGGGATAAAGGAAAAAACCCTTTAGAACTAGTTTTACAAAGGACAAAAATTAGGATGAAGTAACAAAAACACAAGCAACACAAAGAAGGCGTGGTCGCAAACAAATGGACACGACCAGACCTACTTATCAACTACAACACAAGCACGCTATAAGGTGTTTTATACACAATCGCAATATATAGTACAGCTATCACACAGTGATAAAAGTTGAGCACGGTAAAACGACGAGAGCTCGACGAAAACACCTCTGCTCTCGTCGAAGACCAGAACTGAACTAAAATTTCTTTGACACTCTTCAAGAAGTTACGGCCTGCAGACATCAAACCGATGTCCAAGACGAAGTTACTTCAGTGCTTATGTGAGTCCTGGGTAGGACGTTAAACTGCATCCGGTTGTGGAGCTTGTTAAAGCGTGGGGATAATGAGGTTACCCTTTGCCACAACTGCCTCCGGGGCAACCTTGGGCAAGGTGCACTAGTAGTTTCCCCGGTGCTTTTTAAGTGCTGTTGCCGTTGGGCGTAGTGTTGCCTTCGGGCGTAGTGTTGCCTTTGGGGCGTAGTGTTGCCTTCGGGCGTGTTGTTGCCGTGGGGTGTAGAGTTGCCTTCGGGCGTGGTTTCCTTTGTGGGTGTGGGCGGAATTTGTTTGGGTGGTATGTGGTTGTGGGGAGTTGTTTGGGGTTGGCTGCAGTGGCAGTTACTGGAGTTTAGTAGTAACAAAGACTCTTTTGTTTCCTGTTGCACGGTATGTATAGTTTGTTTAGCATTTGTGTTTGTGACCCGTCCTGGTTTTGTTTGGGTTTGGGATTTTTCTTTAGTTTGTCAGTGCCTGTTTCTACGTACTTAACCAGAATGCAAAAATGCATTGAGGTTTCGATGATATATGTTCTATTCCAAATAATGCCATGTCCCATATCTTTCAGTCACTGGTCAAGTGCTGCTATCTTAACATGTTGGAAAAACAATTTTAGGTTCATATTTGATCTTGGGAATTCCTGGGAAATTTTGCATTTTGACATCTGATGACTCAAGATGATGATCTTGGGAATTCTTGGGAAAATTTGCTTTTTGCCTTCTGGTGAACCCATGAGACGATCTTGGAAATTCTTAAAATTTTGATTTTTGACCCCAGATGACCTTTGACATCCATCAAAAATGATAGAATTCTTCTTCTTACCATAATGCATGTACATACTAAGTATGAAATTTATTCAAACTTCTTATCTTGAGATATCGTGTTAAAAACATTTTCAGTGTTTGACCCCTGGTGACCCTACATGACCTTTGACCTCCACCAAACATGATAGCATTCATCTTCCCACCATAACACATCCACATACTACCTATGAAATCTATCCAAGCTTCCTATCTTGAGATATCTCGTGTCAACATGGTTTTCAGAGTTTGACCTCCGGTGACCCCGGATGACATTTGACCGCCACCAAAAATGACAGGGTTCTTCCTCTTACGATAACACATCTACATACTAAGTATGAAATTTATCCAAGCTTCCTAACTTGAGATATCGTGTTAACAAGGTTTTCAGCATTCGACCCCCGGTGACCCCAGATGACCTTTACCTTCCACCAAAAACGATAGGGTTCTTCCTCTTACCATAACACATCCACATACTAAGTATGAAATTTATCCAAGCTTCCTACCTTGAGATATCATGTTAACAAGGTTTTCAGCATTCGACCCCTGGTGACCCCAGATGACCTTTGACCTCCATAAAAAACGATAGGGTTCTTCCTCTTACCATAACACATCTACATACTAAGTATGAAATTTATCCAAGCTTCCTATCTTGAGATATCGTGTTAACAAGATTTTCAGAGTTTGACCTCCGGTGACCCCAGATGACCTTTGACCTCCACCAAAAACGATAGAGTTCTTCCTCTTACCATAACACATCTACATACTAAGTATGAAATTTATCCAAGCTTCCTAACTTGAGATATCATGTTAACAAGGTTTTCAGCATTCGACCCCCGGTGACCCCAGATGACCTTTAACCTCCACCAAAAACGATAGGGTTCTTCCTCTTACCATTACACATCCACATACTAAGTATGAAATTTATCCAAGCTTCCTACCTTGAGATATCATGTTGATAAGGTTTTCAGCATTCGACCCCTGGTGACCCCAGATGACCTTTGACCTCCACCAAAAATGATAGGGTTCTTTCTCTTACCATAGCACATCTACATACTAAGTATGAAATTTATCCAAGCTTCCTAACTTGAGATATCGTGTTAACAAGGTTTTCAGAGTTTGACATCCGGTGACCCCAGATGACCTTTGACCTCCACCATGAACGATAGGGTTCTTCCTCTTACCATAATGCATCTACATACTAAGTATGAAATTTATCCAAGCTTCCTAACTTGAGATATCGTGTTAACAAGGTTTTCAGCATTCGACCCCCGGTGACCCCAGATGACCTTTGACCTCCATCAAAAACGATAGGGTTCTTCCTCTTACCATAACACATCCACATACTACGTATGAAATTTATCCAAGCTTTCTATCTCGAGATATCGTGTTAACAAGGTTTTCAAGGTTTGACCCCTGGTGACCCCAGATGACCTTTGACCCCCACCAAAAACAATAGGGTTCTTCCTCTCAATATGGGGCATCTATGTACCAAGTTTGAGAACTGTCAGAGTTTCCCTTCTTGAGATATCGTGTTAATGAGCAAAGTGTCACAAACACACATACACACACACATACACACACACTCACATACACACATACATACACACATACGCCATCACGAATGCATTGGTTTCTCTTATCATCGAAACCAAAAAGCTCTCGCTTATGTGAGTACTGTATTAATATCACATTCATGCTTGATGCACTCAAGCAGAAAGCCATTCTTTCTGGAAAGGCAGATGCAGTCATCAAAAGGAAGCATGACGCTGCAGACATGACAGTCTGTAAAAAGGAGGCTGACACTTTGAAGAAAGATTGTATTGACCGTACCTGCGACAACTTTGGTGTTAGCAAGTTAAAGGAGCATTTGACAACTCATCTCAGTGACCAAGTGGAAACCCAGATTCAGTGGAAGTCATGGGAGATGGTTGATAAGGAGAATGGAAAACGAATGGCACTTGAGGTTAAAATCAGGCCGACTTGGAGAGATGATTGATGTTTTGGCCACAAAACTTGAGCCATTCTCGAAACACCTTGCAAATTCCAAATAGCAAGTCAAACAATTTGACTCCCTGAAAAAAAAAAAAAAAAATGTTCCGGCTGACTGGGTGGTATTATGCATGGCCTTTGTTGAGAACTACAACTGCCATTTCCAGGATGAGGCTTAAAGCGCCCATTGGGCCTACAATCAGGCTACTATACATCCAGTTTTAGCATTTTACAACTGCCCCAAAGTCTTTTGCAAAGAAGTCACACATGAGTCTCTCATGTTTATATCAGATGACAGAGTGCATGATCACCATGCAGTACATCATTTTATGGTATTGGCAACCCAGCATCTGGCCCGACACACAGTAAAGGAAGTTCACTTCTCTGACGGTGCTGGGTCCCAGTACAAGAATAAAACCTCCTTTCAGGATGCATCCTTTAGCAAAGAGGTTATGTCGAAAAGCACTTCTTTGGGAGCAGACATGGAAAGGGGCCATGTGATGGTGAAATCGGGGTCCTGAAAAGATGTGCAGGAAATGCTGTGAAAAGCAGGCAGGTCATAATTGCTGATGCCTTGATCTCTTCAAATATGGGAGGGACTATTTGACACTACCAAAGGACGAGCAGGAGCACTGCCATTCCAAGAGAACATTCTTTTTTGTAAGAGACGGGGAAGTCGATCGAGAGTACAGAAAGGAACGTTCAGATGGAATCAAACCAGTGCCTAAAACCAGATCTTTTCACTGCTTCCGTGGAGTTTCTCCAAATGTTGTTGCCACTAGAGAACGTAGTTGTTTTTGCACCAAGTGCAACAGTGGAGAGTATGAGAATTGCACTGAAGTGGATTACGCTGGACCATGGCAGCATCTATTCACTGAGTTCTGGGTCGTGAAGGCAAGTCCTGTATCCAAGGTCATTAGTTGAGCACAGAATGATGAACCAGGATGGCACGGTTCAATTTGCTAACAGGTACAATTTTTTTGTTGATCATGGTTCTACAGATCTGGGTAGGACGTTAAACTGCATCCGGTTCTGGAGCTTGTTTAAGCGTGCAGTCGGAAATCTGACCCCGTGACCTCTTGAAATATTACCGAAGCGCGCATCTCATTAAATTTGAATTTGATCGAACGCAGCGCGTATGCTGACGGATTTTCAGCATGTTAATTTACATGATAAAGAATATCGATGAAGCCATTTTAACCCCACAGTCAAAAAGACAACTAGTTTGTTTATTAATCGGAGTATAATATAACGGTAAAATAGTGCTTAAAAGATAAGAATTTTACTTCGCTTTCGATTCAACCTGGTTTCGCGAAACATACGAACGATGAATATTCCTGGCCATCAAACAGCTCATAAGATCGAAAACGATCCAATATTTACCTTAAAACGTTAGTCGTGACATTATCTTCCACATGGTCCAAAAATTAACTCACAAAGTTGCCTTAGACGACTGTTCACAGTTCAAATCTGATGGTCTCGAGCCACTACCTGCATAAAACTATGCGCCATTTTATCAATTGAACTTGATCAAGTCTGCTGCTGTGTGACTAATAGTCGATACTGCGCAGCGGTCTGATCAGGCACCATTCAACAGTAGTGTGAGCTTTTTACGTACGTAGAAACGGGCACGAGGAAACAGTAGAACTTAAACCTGACCGGACAAAAACATAACTCTGAACTATTTACAGAATTTGGGGTGGCCGGGGGGAGGTTGGTTTGTGGGGTATTGGGTTGTCAGTGTGTGTGTAGTTCTATTGTTGTAATGAACATACTTTTCCGTTTGATTGAGTCCTGGGTAGGACTTTAAACTGCATCCGGTTGTGGAGTTTGTTTAAACGTGGGAGTAATGAGGCTACCCTTTGCCACAACTGCCTCCGGGGCACCCTTGGGCAAGGTGCACCTGTATTTGCCCCGGTGCTTTTTGAGTGCTGTTGCCTTCGGGCGTGGTGTTGCCTTCGGGCGTGGTGTTGCCTTCGGGCGTGGTGTTGCCTTCGGGCGTGGTGTTGCCTTCGGGCTTGGTGTTGCCTTCGGGCTTGGTGTTGCCTTCGGGCGTGGTGTTGCCCTCGGGCCGGGTGTTGCCCTCGGGAGTGGTGTTGCCTTTGGGTGTGTGGTGGTTTTGGGTGTGTGGTCTTTGTGGGACTTTGTTTTGGGGTTGTTTGTGGTGCTGGGCTGGGGTGTTGTTTTTGGGTTGGCTGCGGTGGCAGTACTGACCGGGTGGTGGTCGGCTTGTGAGTGTTGATTTTGTTTGTGAATGTGGGGCTGCTGTGGTTTGTGAGTGGGGCTGTGTTTGTGCATGGGTGGCTTGTGGGGTGCTTGGTTGTGAATGTGTTGTGGATGTGTATGTGTGTGTATGTGAATACCTGTACGTGTAGTTCTGTTGCTGTAATGGACATAATTTTCTGTTTGATTTGGTTGTTTGTGGATAGTTTTGCATTTGTGTTTCTGTCCGATCCGGTTTGAGTTTTGTTTTTGTTTGTGTGTGCCGTTACGTTGCACTTAAAAAGCCCCTTTTCCGTTTGATTTGGTGGTGTGTGGATAGT
>JAIZAY010001401.1:0-15271 GCA_029531755.1 Holothuria leucospilota
ACTGTCAGATGAGGGACACTTTCCGTATCATGTCAACTGTTGGGGCATTTCGCAGTCCAGTGCGGGGGACCTGTACCGGTCCATTTTTGATGACTTGGTTGGTCAGGTCCAACCCAACGACTATGCGTCAGGGCCGGAAGTGTGGCGTGTAGTCCACAGCAGGTCACTCGATCACCGCCGGCGTGACCTGCTGTGGCGGATTGCACACGCCATCGTAACGAATCTGAAGCGCCTTCGGTGGCGTCTTGGAGATGGCATTTGCCCCCGCACTGGATGCACAAGGTGGGAGAGTGTGCCCCATGTGTTTTGGCAGTGTGGCTTTGTGGCCCTCCTGTGGGAGTGGTTTCAAGTCCTGGCTGATCGCCTCACGTTTTGCAACACCTGGGCGGTCAGCCAGGACTACGCTTTGTATGGTCTGTCACCCCCGCGATGCACTACAAGTGTTCGCGGGATACTTATCTTTGTTTCGGCCTCCATAAAGCTGGCCTTATGGAGAGACCGGTGTAATATTGTATTTAGGGGAGAGGGGAGGCCCGTGGACGTCCTCCTGGCGTCGGTGTGGACAGAGATTAAGCTCAGGGTGGAGGCTGACTTTGTTCGTTTGCCAGGGACGACGTTCGGCAGGCGGTGGGGTCCGTCCGCTCGTTTCGGTAAGGGCGGGCCGGGTGACGGTGAACCTGTAAATATTGTGTTGCTTCCATTAGTTTTTCCTTTGTTAATAGTCCTGTGTGGTGGGTGGGCTGGGGGTGATTGTACATGTTAGCCACAGAATTTTTCGTTTGCCAGCTTCATGTAAAATAGTTTTGTAAATAGTTCACAGTTGCGTTTTTGCCGGTCCGGTTTTGGGTCTTTCTGTTTGACAAGTGTCCGTTCTATGCACTTAAAAAGCACAGTTATCACAGACGTTTTGTTTGCTAGCGCAATATTCAGAATTCTGTGAATAGTTCAGAGTTATGTTTTTGTCCGGTCAGGTTTAAGTTCTACTTTGTTTCCTCGTGCCCGTTTCTACGTACGTAAAAAGCTCTCACAAGCACACTATGAGGTTTTATACACAATTGCAATATCTAGTACAGCTATCACACAGTGATACAAGTTGAGCACGGTAAAACGACGAGAGCGAAACGAGAGCTTTTTAAGTAAGCTTTTTACGTACGTAGAAACGGGCACGAAGAAACAAAGTAGAACTTAAACCTGACCGGACAAAAACATGCTTTTTAAGTGCATAGAAACGGACACTATCAAACAGGAAGAACCAAATCCGGACCGGCAAGAACACAACCATGAACAACTTACAATCACTTACAAAGTGATTGTATTTTGAGTTTTGTTTGTATGTGCCGTTTCGATGCACTAAAAAAGCCCCCCCCCCCCCCCCACCATGAACAACTTACAATCACTTACAAAGTTACCTTACACTAAGCTAGCAAAACAAAATTTCTGTGGCCAACACAAACGACACCCCCAGCCCCCCCCCCCCCACCACACAAGACGATTTACAAACAGAAAAACAACACACGCCAGAAGGCAGCAACACACACACGAAGGCAACAAAAAAGTCCGAAAGCAACAAAGCCCGAAGACAACACAATACTCCTGAAGGCAACACCACGCCCGAAGGCGACCCCACGCCTGAAGGCAACTTCACGCCCGAAGGCAACACCACACACCCGAAGGCAACTTCACGCCCGAAGGCAACTTCACGCCCGAAGGCAACTTCACGCCCGAAGGCAACTTCACGCCCGAAGGCAACTTCACGCCCGAAGGCAACTTCACGCCCGAAGGCAACTTCACGCCCGAAGGCAACAACACGCCCGAAGGGCAACACCACGCCCGAAGGCGACCCCACGCCCGAAGGCGGCAACACGCCCGAAGGCAACAACACGTAAAAAGCACAGGGCAAATACAGGTGCACCT
Source organism: Holothuria leucospilota (assembly GCA_029531755.1). Lineage (NCBI taxonomy): Eukaryota > Metazoa > Echinodermata > Holothuroidea > Aspidochirotida > Holothuriidae > Holothuria > Holothuria leucospilota. Next base: position 1,915 of record JAIZAY010001401.1, read on the forward strand.
TGCCCAAGGGTACCCCGGAGGCAGTTGTGGCAAAGGGTAACCTCATTGTCCCCACGCTTAAACAAGCTCCACAACCGGATGCAGTTTAAAGTCCTACCCAGGAGAGCGAAACGAAACACGTCTGCTCTCGTTGAAGACCTGACCTTGTGTAATAGCTCTCCGTGAAGCGTACTCCAACTTGGTGAGACTACAGAAATCAGTTCTACTTGCGTGGGTTCCGAGTCACGTGGGCATACGCGGAAATGAAAGGGTAGACAAACTTGCTAGTGAAGCCCTACAGATGGAAGTTACCAGCTTCCACTTGGCCCACAATGATTACCGTCCTAAGATCAACGACTACATAAAATCAAAATGGCAGGAACTATGGGATTCTTTCCCTGAGAACAAATTGTACTAAGTCAAACCAACGGTCGGGACTGTGGGTAATGCAGCTCCCAGAAAACGGAGAGGTGATTTGGAACTGACTAGGGCTCACATAGGTCACACTTACCTAACGCACGCTTATTTGCTCCAAGGGGATGAGAGACCATATTCTATCCCCTGTCACTGTGCTGTCACCGTCAGGCACGTTCTCGTCGACTGCTATGAATACTCCCATATTCGTCAGAAGTATTATACTGTGCAAAACCTGGAGACGTCGTTTGAGCACACAGATCCGTCGCTTATTTTGGACTTTCTCAAAGAAAGTAACCTTTACAGGAAGTTTTGACATGACTCCCACATTTGCTTTTGTCTACACATTTTAGGATTTTTCCCAATGTTTTTCTTTTTGAGTTTTACCTTTCTTATCTAGCTGACACTACATAACACATCTGTGTTGATGTGTCGTTAAATCCCATCTAACTAACAAATCTTCAGGTACTTGGAAAGGTGGAATGAGTTTCATTACAAAAATGACCCGATGAAAGCCAAAATAAGTAAACGGATCATGGGTGGTGACAGAATTTTCCGACAGAAGTCTGGGCCATGCCAGCTACGCCAAGCTTCAACAGCCCGTCAGAAGTACTACGCTGTGCTAGACCTGAAGACGTTATTTCAACAGACAGACCCTTATCTCATCCTGGACTTTCTCAAGGAAAGTAACCTTTATAGGACGTTTTGACATGACTCCCGCGCTTCCTTTCGTGTTGACATTTCAAATAGGATTTTGCCCCATCCTCGCCCTTTTTACCTAACTTTCTCCCAAATTTTACTTTTTTTGATGACACTATATAACACATTCGTGTTGGTGTGTCGTTAAACCCTATCTAACTAACTAACTAACCCTCTGTCGAAGAGGTGGTGACAAGGGGGTATGACTCACTATCTTATGCCATTTCAGGGAATATTTTACATAATATCTTTTAATACTTCATTAGCCTGGTTGCGCAGTTTATATATAAAGTAAAACTGAAACTTGAATTTGCAAAGCGCGCGAAAATTTTTGGTAGACTTATAGAAAAAAGGATACGTGATCAAGAACAGAGAGAGAGAAAAAAAAAATGTTGGGGTTCTAGACTATATCGGGGATAACATACATTTTATCGAAAAACTTGGACTACCCTTTGAAATAGCCAACTTTGGTCCGTGACTCGCACACAAACTGACTGTACCGCATGACACACACAATAGAACAGCAACTAGGTTTGCCGACTTGGAAAGAAATTTTCGACTTCCACATAAAGCGTTCTCTGCCTACATGTTTCGTGGTAGGGTTGGCAGGACCTGTGCTTTGTAGCAATCTGGAATGGGACTGCTGGAGTGACTGTACAGCGCCCGTAGCGCGATGAAAAAATTGGGTTCTTATTAGAGAAATTGTCCTCTCTCGTGCGCCGTCGGGGACTGCATATTCTATCGCATCGATGAAGACTCCCCGATGGGGCCCTCTGCCCCCATCTGGCGTCCTCCCTGATGAGTTCTCAATGTCTCTGCAATCTTTTTCGCTTCCCCTAACCCTGAAATGTCCCGACTAAGGGATTTTCCCCGACTGACTTAGGTGGGGGCCGCCCCCTCCCTCCCCCCCCCCCCCACTTTGAACACGCTAATGCGCTGCAACCGAATTGTCTGTCTGAAGGACTTCTTACCTATAAAAAATTTAATATACAAAGACCATTGACAAGTCCTTTGTCGACGACATGATAACAAAATGGAATGCGTTACTATCCCCGGCTGTTTCACGAAACATTGTTTATAATATTACTTACTCCTCCATTACACTGCTGGTACTTATTGCCATTTATTACACAATATTTATATTTTGATTCTGTCAATCATTTTGACCAAGTAAAATCTAAAGCATATACTCCTATCAAATACGTCTGTCTTTACCAAAAGACACCGAAGCTTCAAACTGCTATATTATTCAAAGACTTGTTACAAAATCCATTCACATTGCATTAAGCTAAGAAACTTATATAAACATATACAAGTGACTACTCACCTAAATCCTCTTTCTTTGAGCCAGTTGATGACAATGGGTTTTATCACACCGTCATTCGGGCTGTGACTCCCTCTCCCAGTAATAATCAGTACTTTCACCCAGCAGCGTTCACGCACGAAATGTTCCATGAACTCCTCCACAACCCGATTGACATTTGTGGGATAAAACGCATGAAGATCCAGTATGTACTGTTAACAAATCAAGTACAGATGAATGTTTAGTATGCTTAATCATCTATAATCTTGTCAGAGCCTTGCGTTGTCCACTGCTATTTCTGGGAACATTATCCTATATATAAATCATCATGACAATCTACTTAAGCAAAGTACACTTTATGTACGAATAAAACAGTTCGTTAGAGATTAAGCTTTCAAGGACAAAGTAATAGTAAAACCAATTTAATAAACCCAAAAAAGAATTTGTACCACAATGCTCTATTACCTGCTTAAATAATACTTGATCTTCACGAAATAGCCAACTTTGGTCTGTGGGCCGCACACAAACTGATCGGCATACCGCATGACACACACAATAGCTAAGGAAGCCCATATGAGGTGCCCCCCCCCCCCTTTTGGACACGCTAATGCGCTGCAACACAATTGTCTGAACGCTTTTGGTAAATTTACCAATCAAAAATTTAATATACAAAGACCATTGATACAAAGTCCCTTGTCGACATGATAACAAAGTGAAATGCCTTACTGTCGCCGGCTGTTTCACGAAACATAGTTTATAGTATGACTTACTACTCCATAACACTACTGGTACTTATTGCTAATTACTAATCCTTCTACACTGGCAGAAGCTGAAATACAACAGCCACCTAGGAAAAAGACACGTGCTGAATATCAGCGTGACTATCGTCGCAGGATTAAGGAATCAAAGGAAATTTATTATGTCTTCCGTGAGCATGAGAAGATACGCAGTAGATTGTGGCGATTGAATCGAAATTCAGAGGTGAAAGCCAAAGAGAGAGAACAAGCCAGAATAAGAGCGCAACGGTACAGACAGAAATACAAGGGCGAAAGGAGCAGCCAAAGTGCTAAGATGTCCAAAAAGGTTACAAGAGCAGAGAAACAAGCACTGCAAGAGAAGTGGAGGAAGGCTAAAAGAAAATACCGATCAAACATGTCTTCCCAAAAGAGGAGGAGAGTCAATGAATTACGCAGACAGAAGCATGCAGAATCCAAACATGTGTCCACCATTCATAACCAGTCTCCTGACCCATCATCTGAAGGATTATTCACATCTGACAGTGCAAGACGAAAAGCTGTTTCAAGATCTTTGCGTGTCTTGCCTAAAGATCCCCAAAGGTTTGCAGAGGTAATAACTTACATGGTAAAAACAGCCACACCTAAGAAGAAGAATGCCTTGAAGCGGCGGATGATCTTGAGCCCAAGTCAAAAGAAAAGGCAAGATTTCCTAAATAAGAATTCAGTCAAAGCAATAATTCAGCAAATTAAGCATTCACGTTCTAGGAAAGACCTGGAACTTCGCCAATTGTTGCATATAGCTACTACGATAAAAAAAAAAAAAAACAATTTGCGGAAGAAGACGTCACACAGGGAGTTCGGTCTGAGTTGGAACTTCTTAAAAAAGCCTGTGCAGCACCACCTGACTTCAAACAGGAAAAAGAGGAATGACGCCTTTAACACCGCAAAAGCCAGGGTTGTTACCGATTTCTACAACCGTAGTGATATCACCCGTGAACTGCCACTTGGCTGAAATGCATCCCCAGTAAAAGTTATGAAATGTACAGGCTGTCAGTGTGTGTGTGTTGGGTTGTCAGTGTGTGTGTGTGGTTCTATTGTTGTAATGGACATAATTTTCTGTTTGATTTGGTGGTGTGTGGATGGTTTTGCCTTTATGTTCCTGTCCGATCCGGTTTGAGTTTTGTGTTTTGTTTGTATGTGCCGTTTCGATGCACTTAAAAAGCCATGTACAGGCGCATATGCTTCCAAATTGTTCAGGGCTTAAAATTTCTTTGACACTGGGGCTTTTTACCTACGTATATAGCTACTACGATAAAAAAAAAAAAAACAATTTGCGGAAGAAGACGTCACACAGGGAGTTCGGTCTGAGTTGGAACTTCTTAAAAAAGCCTGTGCAGCACCACCTGACTTCAAACAGGAAAAAGAGGAATGACGCCTTTAACACCGCAAAAGCCAGGGTTGTTACCGATTTCTACAACCGTAGTGATATCACCCGTGAACTGCCACTTGGCTGAAATGCATCCCCAGTAAAAGTTATGAAATGTACAGGCTGTCAGTGTGTGTGTGTTGGGTTGTCAGTGTGTGTGTGTGGTTCTATTGTTGTAATGGACATAATTTTCTGTTTGATTTGGTGGTGTGTGGATGGTTTTGCCTTTATGTTCCTGTCCGATCCGGTTTGAGTTTTGTGTTTTGTTTGTATGTGCCGTTTCGATGCACTTAAAAAGCCATGTACAGGCGCATATGCTTCCAAATTGTTCAGGGCTTAAAATTTCTTTGACACTGGGGCTTTTTACCTACGTAGAAACGGGCACGAAGAAACAAAGTAGACCTTAAACCTGACCGGACAAAAACATAACTCTGAACTATTTACAGAAATCTGTACATTGCGCTAGCAAACAAAATGTCTGTGCTAACTATGTACAAAACCACCCCAAACCCAAGCCAATCACGTAGGACTATTTGCAATTTCAATATTTACAAATTAACTATCACCCGGCCCGCCCGCACTGAAACAAGTGGACCCCAACACTTGCCGAACGTCGACCTTGGCAAACGGACGAAGTCGGCCTCCGCCCTCAGCTTAATCTCCGTCCTCACCGACGCCAGGACGACGTCCACAGGCTTCCCCTCTCCTCTAAACACAATATTACACCGGTCTCTCCACAAGGCCAGCTTTATGGAGGCCGAAACAAAGGTAAGTATCCCGCGAACACTTGTATTTTTAAGTGCATCGAAACGGCACATACAAACAAAAAACAAACTCAAACCGGATCGGACAGGAACATAAATGCAAAACTATCCACACACCACCAAATCAAACAGAAAGTTATGTTCATTACAACAATAGAACCACACACACACTGACAACAACCCAAATACCCAACAAACCAACCTCCCCCCGGCCAACCTAAAGCAATAATACTACATACCGCCAACAACCAAAAAACCAGACACCAACAACAGGGGCCACGAGGGGTCCGGGGCGGGGTCCACCTGCCACGAGGGGTCCGGGGTGGAGTCAACTTGCTATATTTACACTATGTACACTATATACACTATTTACACAAAAACAAAAAACAGAACAAAACTGGGCCAAAAATACAGGCGCACCTTGCCCAAGGGTGTCCCGGAGGCAGTTGTGGCAAAGGGTAACCTCATTATCCCCACGCTTTAACAAGCTCCACAACCGGATGCAGTTTAACGTCCTACCCGCGAACACTTGTATTGCATGGCGGGGGTGACAGACCATACAAAGCGTAGTCCTGGCTGACCGCCCAGGTGTTACAAAACGTGAGGCGATCAGCCAGAGCTTGAAACTACTCCCAGAGGAGGGCCACAAAGCCACACTGCCAAAACACATGGGGCACACTCTCCCACCCTGTGCATCCAGTGCGGGGGCAAATGCCATCTCCAAGACGCCACCGAAGGCGCTTGAGATTCGTTACGATGGCGTCGTGTGCGATGCGCCACAGCAGGTCACGCCGACGGTGATCGAGTGTCCTGCTGTGGACTACACGCCACACTTCCGGCCCTGACGCATAGTCGTTGGGTTGGACCTGACCAACCAAGTCATCAAAATTGGCCCGGTACTGGTCCCCTGCACTGGACTGCAAAACGTCCCCTACAGTTGACATAATACGTAGTGTCTCCCTCATCTGACAGTATGCCTTGGTTGGCCTCCAACTGTGAGGTACACTGTTGCTAAACAGGGTAGGAAAGAACCAACGGAATGATAATCCACCCCAATAACGGACAAAATAGGCAAACGGCATCTGACTGTCGACAGCAGTAAAAACACATTTGGTCAGGAGAAAACGGAGCTTTGAAGGAAAGTGCACAAGGCCCAATCCCCCCTGCCTAGGAACCTGGTACACCACTTTTCTTCTGACCAGCTCCGTTTTCCCTGACCAAAGAAACCTAAACACAGCCCTCTCGAGTCGCACCAGGACACCCTCTGGAGCAGCCAGAACAGTGCCCGGATACCACAGGAGAGGGTAAACGAAACGATTTATAACTGTTACCTTCCCCAACAGACTAATGTAGCGATCGCCAAAGTCCTTCAACCTAGCTTCCACCAGGTCCACTTTCTCATTCCAGGTAAGTGACTCGGGTGAACCGTAACCAAACCATATGCCATTGATTTTTATGGCGTCGTCTACCCATGATGCCGCGAAGGGCAGTTGTTTCGACCGCCACTTACCTAGACGGAGTCCTTTGGTCTTGGTGGGGTTCAGTCTGGCACCTGTCGCTCTTTGAAAAGTAGCGTGCCAGTAAGGGCTCTGAAGGAAGCTAGGTCGGAGACTACGCATGTGACGTCGTCAGCATACTGGAGGCACTTGACTTTAGCTCCACCAGGTATGTGAAATGGTCGAAACAAAGCTTCAACTTGGAAGGCTCTTGCAAGGGATTCACTAAACAATACATAGAGTAGAGGTGACAGGGGACACCCCTGCCGTACCCCACGTTGAACTCTGAAGGCATCCGACGGTAGGCCATTAACGATAACCCGACTATATACACTATTATACAGTAAAGAGGTCCATTTAACAAAAACTGGATTCAAATTAAACTTCTTCAAGATTTTAAAGAGGAATCCGTGATCAACCATGTCGAAGGCCTTCTCCTGATCGAGGGAGACAAGCGCACATGGAAGATCACGGTCCATCACATATTCAACTAAGTCCCGCATCAACCAGAGGTTCTGCTGAATACTGTGTCCCCGCACCGCACATGTCTGGAAAGAACCTACAAGATCCGGCATGACCGTGCCTAGCCTGTTACAAAGGGCTTTCGCCAGAATCTTGTAGTCTACATTTAACAAGGTAATTGGTCGCTTGTTTTTCGGTTCTAGGGGGTCTCCAGACTTTGGTAACAATGTTATAACGCCTGTGCGCTGCGAGGGACTCAATGAGCCAGCAAGGAAGGCAGAGGCGAATACATCACGGAGATCGTGCCCGACGGTACCCCAGAAGCGTTTGTAAAATTCCACTGGGACACCGTCGGACCCAGGCGCCTTTCAGCCTTTCATCTTCGCCACCGCCTTCCAGAGCTCGTCGACAGTCACGGGAGAACCAAGTCCATCATTCTGCTCTTTAGAGGGTGTCTTGTCGATATTATCTAATAGGGACCCTTGAAGGTCTACCTCGACATCTGCCCGCGTATAAAGCTGTTCATAGAAGGTCTTAAATACCTCCACGATGTCGAGAGGGTCCTTCTGTACCGTACCGTGGACGTCACGGACTGCTCTTATGCGGCGATCGATGGCATACTTTGTGACGTCCCGGTAGAATTTGATGGTTGGTTTTTCCTCCGCCTCCACACAATGAACACGAGCACGAACACGGGCCCCGTGCAGTTTTTCATCAAGGTACTGCTGGATTGCGTGGAGTGCGGAGGAGTCCCCGTCCCTCTCCCTAAAGCAGAGCGAGAGGAACTCCTCCCTTTTTCGACGAGCTCTTGCTACACAGTATTCAACTGTAAACTGTTTGATGCGGGACTTTACGTCATCCCACCACTCTAAATCTGTTGAGAAGGCCGGCCTCAATGTTCGCCACCCTTCGTACCTGGCTTTAAACTGTTCGCTATAGTCAGCCTCCGAAATTGGACATGTCACAACTTCACAGTCCCTCGGTGACAGTGCAGGTGGAGAGTACACCCGGTCCAACCTTGAGGCGTCCGTGCCATCAGGGCGGTGCCAAGTGAACACGGACAAGCCGGGATGTTGTGCTCTCCAAACGTCAACCATGTCATGATTCTTTATAAACATGTCCAATTCCGACATACCGACACCACAGCCCGAAGACGTACATGTGGACATTCGGTCAAGCTGTGTGTCGGGGACGCAGTTAAAGTCCCCAGCCAGGATACACGGAGCACTGCCAGGAACGAAGGATGGCAGGGTCATGAAAAAGTCCCTTCTGTCTGAAGGCCGATTGGGCGCATACACGTTACACAGGAAAAATTTCCCACATGGGTGTCTTACTGTAATGCATACCAACCGGCCTTCATGATCAGAATCGACTTTTCCGACCAGCGGAGTCCACCTTGGCGAAACTAAAATAACTGAACCACAAGATGTTGTTGAGCCAAAGGAAGCGTGTAAACCCCCGCCCCACTCAAAAGACCAGGTGTGGACATCGTCCTCATTCATAATGTGGGTCTCCTGGAGGAAAACGAAGTCCACACCCAGTGTTTTGCAAAATTGGAATATCCTTGACCGCTTCCGACTGTCCCTCATGCCGTTAACATTTAGAGTCAGGAGGGACAGGGGATCAGCCATGGTGTAATGTGTGGCTACGTATCTACCTGGGACCTGACCTTTTTACTCTGTGAACTCGGGGAGGGGTCTTGAGACTGGTGAACCCCCTGGTCTAACACCCCGCCTGAGGCCGACCTCTTCAATGATGGCTTCTCTCCCTCACATAAATCAAACCAGCCCTCCCCGGAAGGTGGATCCTTGGGAGGAGGCTCTGAGGCAGACTCCACACCATCTGACATAGCAGACTCGGAGTCTGAGGAAAGCTGTAGGTCCTCCTCCACTGCCATCCTATCAGCTTCCACTGGTGTTGGTGGGGAGGATGGTGAGGAGTCCGCCTTGGGAGCCACAGTACCCCCCTCACACTGCTTCGAGGCAAGGAAATCTTTTTCTACTTCTTGTGCTGCCTCCTCCAATTCCTGAGTGGAATATTCTGGGCCTGCTTGCGAGGGTTCAGGCGCCTGCTCCACATCCACACTGGCATGGGCAGAGTACGATGTGGGGCACGCACCAGAGACATGTCCCTCCTCTCCACAAAGGTTGCACCGCACCTCGTTGGGACACTCTGCCTTGTCATGCCCCACCTGCAGGCACTTGCCACAACGTCTGTTGGGACAAGACCTGGCTTCGTGTCCCTCTTGTCCACACTTGAAACAGGTGCGGGGCTGCCCGAAGTACCTTATGTGGGCCTTCGAACCCCCTATGAAGAGGAAGGACGGAATGTCCCTGTCTAATTCCATACGGCACTGCCTCTTTCCATTAAATATGCCGGCCAACTCGCCCGAACCATATTTGCACCACCGCATGTCAGAGACAGTTCCGTATTGGCTCAGAACCCTCGCAACCAGGCGCTGGTCGACCTCAAAGTTCAGGTATAACACTGTCACCGCCACAGAGCGATCATATGGGGTGACAGTGAGCCCCTCTGCCCCCTTTAGGCAAGACACACCTTTAACACGGGCAGCATCAGACCTGAACTTTAGGTCATACGTGTTGCGGGCGGCAAGCGCCTGCAACATCTCTATCTCTTTAACTTGTATCCCCTTGTTCTTTAACACAGAAAACGCCTGCGGGGGAGAGACGCTCGCCCCGGACGAAAACTCCAACTTAACAATTGTGCTATCCCGACCTCCGGGCATAGCAGCAGTTGTGTGGCTCGAGGCCACGGGATAAAAGGAAAAAAAAACCTCAGAACTAGTTTTACAAGGGACAAAAATTAGGATGAAGTAACAAAAACACAAGCAACACAGAATTAAGGCGTGGTCGCAAACAGATGAACACGACCAGACCTACTTATCAACTAAAACACAAGCACGCTATAAGGTGTTTTATACACAATCGCAATATATAGTACAGCTATCACACAGTGATAAAAGTTGAGCACGGTAAAACGACGAGAGCTCGACGAGGGGGGGGGGGGGGTTTTAAGTGCATCGAAACGGCACATACAAACAAAAAACAAAACTCAAACCGGATCGGACAGGAACATAAAGGCAAAACTATCCACACACCACCAAATCAAACAGAAAATTATGTTCATTACAACAATAGAACCACACACACACACTGACAACAACCCAAAGACCCCACAGACCAACCTCCCCCGGTCACACTAAAAACAAAGCCCCACAAAGACCACACACCCAAATCCACCACACACCCAAAGACAACACCACGCCCGACGGCAACACCAAGCCTGAAGGCAACACCACGCCCGAAGGCATCACCACGCCCGACGGCAACACCAAGCCCGAAGGCAACACTAAGCCCGAAGGCAACACCACGCCCGAAGGCAACACCACGCCCGAAGGCAACACTAAGCCCGAAGGCAAACACCACGCCCGAAGGCAACACTACGCCCAAAGGCAACAGCACTTAAAAAGCACCGGGGCAAATACAGGTGCACCTTGCCCAAGGGTGCCCCGGAGGCAGTTGTGGCAAAGGGTAACCTCATTACTCCCACGTTTAAACAAACTCCACAACCGGATGCAGTTTTAAGTCCTACCCAGAGCTCGACGAAAACACGTCTGCTCTCGTCGAAGACCAGAACTGAACTAAAATTTCTTTGACACTCTTCAAGAAGTTACGGCCTGCAGACATCAAACCGATGTCCAAGACGAAGTTACTTCAGTGCTTATGTGAGTCCTGGGTAGGACGTTAAACTGCATCCGGTTGTGGAGCTTGTTAAAGCGTGGGGATAATGAGGTTACCCTTTGCCACAACTGCCTCCGGGGCAACCTTGGGCAAGGTGCACTAGTAGTTTCCCCGGTGCTTTTTAAGTGCTGTTGCCGTTGGGCGTAGTGTTGCCTTTGGGACGTAGTGTTGCCTTCGGGCGTGGTTTCCTTTGTGGGTGTGGGCGGAATTTGTTTGGGTAGTATGTGGTTGTGGGGAGTTGTTTGGGGTTGGCTGCAGTGGCAGTTACTGGAGTTTAGTAGTAACAAAGACTCTTTTGTTTCCTGTTGCACGGTATGTATAGTTTGTTTAGCATTTGTGTTTGTGACCCGTCCTGGTTTTGTTTGGGTTTGGGATTTTTCTTTAGTTTGTCAGTGCCTGTTTCTACGTACTTAAAAAGCTCTCGCTTATGTGAGTACTGTATTAATATCACATTCATGCTTGATGCACTCAAGCAGAAAGCCATTCTTTCTGGAAAGGCAGATGCAGTCATCAAAAGGAAGTATGACGCTGCAGACATGACAGTCTGTAAAAAGGAGGCTGACACTTTGAAGAAAGATTGTATTGACCGTACCTGCGACAACTTTGGTGTTAGCAAGTTAAAGGAGCATTTGACAACTCATCTCAGTGACCAAGTGGAAACCCAGATTCAGTGGAAGTCATGGGAGATGGTTGATAAGGAGAATGGAAAACGAATGGCACTTGAGGTTAAATCAGGCCGACTTGGAGAGATGATTGATGTTTTGGCCACAAAACTTGAGCCATTCTCGAAACACTTTGCAAATTCCAAATAGCAAGTCAAACAATTTGACTCCCTGAAAAAAAAAAAAAAAAATGTTCCGGCTGACTGGGTGGTATTATGCATGGCCTTTGTTGAGAACTACAACTGCCATTTCCAGGATGAGGCTTAAAGCGCCCATTGGGCCTACAATCAGGCCACTATACATCCAGTTTTAGCATTTTACAACTGCCCCAAAGTCTTTTGCAAAGAAGTCACACATGAGTCTCTCATGTTTATATCAGATGACAGAGTGCATGATCACCATGCAGTACATCATTTTATGGTATTGGCAACCCAGCATCTGGCCCGACAGACAGTAAAGGAAGTTCACTTCTCTGACGGTGCTGGGTCCCAGTACAAGAATAAAACCTCCTTTCAGGATGCATCCTTTAGCAAAGAGGTTATGTCGAAAAGCACTTCTTTGGGAGCAGACATGGAAAGGGGCCATGTGATGGTGAAATCGGGGTCCTGAAAAGATGTGCAGGAAATGCTGTGAAAAGCAGGCAGGTCATAATTGCTGATGCCCTTGATCTCTTCAAATATGGGAGGGACTATTTGACACTACCAAAGGACGAGCAGGAGCACTGCCATTCCAAGAGAACATTCTTTTTTGTAAGAGACGGGGAAGTCGATCGAGAGTACAGAAAGGAACGTTCAGATGGAATCAAACCAGTGCCTAAAACCAGATCTTTTCACTGCTTCCGTGGAGTTTCTCCAAATGTTGTTGCCACTAGAGAACGTAGTTGTTTTTGCACCAAGTGCAACAGTGGAGAGTATGAGAATTGCACTGAAGTGGATTACGCTGGACCATGGAGCATCTATTCACTGAGTTCTGGTCGTGAAGGCAAGTCCTGTATCCAAGGTCATGAAGTTGAGCACAGAATGATGAACCAGGATGGCACGGTTCAATTTGCTAACAGGTACAATTTTTTTGTTGATCATGGTTCTACAGATCTGGGTAGGACGTTAAACTGCATCCGGTTCTGGAGCTTGTTTAAGCGTGCAGTCGGAGATCTGACCCCGTGACCTCTTGAAATATTACCGAAGCGCGCATCTCATTAAATTTGAATTTGATCGAACGCAGCGCGTATGCTGACGGATTTTCAGCATGTTAACTTACATGATAAAGAATATCGATGAAGCCATTTTAACCCCACAGTCAAAATGACAACTAGTTTGTTTATTAATCGGAGTATAATATAACGGTAAAATAGTGCTTAAAAGATAAGAATTTTACTTCGCTTTCGATTCAACCTGGTTTCGCGAAACATACGAACGATGAATATTCCTGGCCATCAAACAGCTCATAAGAGCGAAAACGATCCAATATTTACCTTAAAACGTTAGTCGTGACATTATCTTCCACATGGTCCAAAAATTAACTCACAAAGTTGCCTTAGACGACTGTTCACAGTTCAAATCTGATGGTCTCGAGCCACTACCTGCATAAAACTATGCGCCATTTTATCAATTGAACTTGATCAAGTCTGCTGCTGTGTGACTAATAGTCGATACTG